>GL876971.1:1638080-1656566 GCA_000193285.1 Magnaporthiopsis poae ATCC 64411 | reverse complement strand
CCGTCGAAGCCGTCGCGGCGGGCCAGGCGCTCGACCTCGGGGAAGCTGGTGACGGCGTTGAGCGAGATGAGGTGGTAGAGCACCAGGTTGCAGCGCGTGATGGCGCAGGTCGGGTTCTCCTTTGCGTGCTCCATCGAGAGCTCGTACCACTTCTGCAGCAGCGCCTGCACCTCCTCGAGCCGCGTCAGGGTCGAGGCCTTGGTGACGGTGCGCGACGTGGTGCGCCTCGTGGCCAGGATGATGTCGGAGAAGCACGACAGCATCTGCCGGAGGTGGCAGAGCAGCGCCTGCAGCGGGTGGAGCAGCAGCCTCAGCTGCTGCGGCGAGAGGTTGCACTTGCCGCCGCCGGCGCCGCCCGCCGCCGTCAGGTTGTCGTGCAAAAAGTTTTGGAACAGGTCCGACAGCGACGGCGTCAGCGAGGGGGTGGTCAGGAGCTGCGGGCTCACGTTGGCCGTGCAGCCGTAAATCGACTGGACGGCGGCGAGCCAGGCGTCGGCGTTGGGCGCCTGCCACAGCACGTCGGGCCCGGGCAGTGGGCACAGCAGCTCGGTGATGGAGAGCATGGGGGCCGTGTCATGGAAGAGGCTGAGCTCCTGGTCCATCATGACCCAGTTGTATACGAGTCTGTGATTGGTTGGGACGGGGATCCGTGTGGTTAGCGCGATGCAGCTTATTTTACACACAAACCTAGGGCGGTGGGGGCTGACTGCAGCCCTCGGAGCGGCGCCACCACCGAGCCCAAGAGTCCGAACAGCCGCATTTAGAAAGGACGACCAAACATACCTGTTTTGTGCCTCGCGGTGGCACCAAGAGCGCCACTGCAGCTCAGTGCTGGTCGAGTTGGTGAAGGCCGGGATCATGGACGGCTGGGGCTCGAGCATGCCCGCGTGCTTGAGCATGGACAGGTACATGCCCCGCTGGCCCATCGAGATGTCCATGAGCCACTTGTCGCCGCTCCAGGCGCCGAGCAGCGTGAACAGGAGCGCGCACCTCAGCGCCGTCGGGTCCGCCGACAGCTCCACGTTCTTCTCGATGATGTCGAAGAGCGAGATGCGGCACGTCTCGGTGAGGCCGGCCGACAGGTACCGGGCCTCGGCCATGGGCACGGCCGCCGCGCCCTGCGCGATCATGAGCAGCACCAGCAGCGTCGACGCCTGGTTGTTGCGCAGCATCTCGTTGGGGTCCACGGACCCGCCCGCCGCCAGCGTGTAGTAGGGCGAGAGCGTGCGGACGTAGCTGCGCAGAAAGTACTCGATGATCTTGGACGGCGGGAGCACGATGAAGTTGAAGTGTCCCGTGTTGGCGTAGCTGTGCTTGGGCCCGCGGTGGATCTCCAGCGCCTTGTGCAGGAAGCCCTGCGTGATGGCGAGCATCTTGTCCCGGGTCCTCGAGCTGAGCGGGACCACCGACGCCAGGTCGGCCGCGTCCCAGTCGGCCTCGTCCAGGTACTTCTCCAGGGAGCACCAGGTGCCCTCCTGCTTTGACTTTTGCTCTAGGCACTCGAGGTGCACGATGGCCGTCCTCGGGCACGCGCCCGAGTAGAGCGGAGGGTTGCAGCGCGCCAGGGGCCACGCCGCCTCTGCCGCCACGACGACCTCAAACTCGGGTATGGAGTTGCCCGAAGGAGACGACGTGTTGAGGCTCATGTCGATGGGCTTGATTGGGCTCTCAAAGTCTGCCGTGGACAGTATGCTGGTGCCGCGGGTGTGGATGGAGCCTCTTGACGAAGACGTCGCCATGGGCTCCGAGCCGGAAGAGATGTCGCTGTTCAGGTCTGCAAAAGGCTGCATGGGCATTTCCGGCCGTCCCAGAGCGAGCTGGCTGGGGTACATGTCCAGCTCGATGGGGTAGTCGGGCCAGGCCAGCAGGTCGTTGTATGTGGCATCAGGCGTGACAAAGTCCGCCCCGAGTTGCATGAAATCATCGAGGCCGTCCACTCTGGTGTGCGGTGACGGGATGGCTCCCGGGCTGTGCAACGAGTTTGTTGGCGACTTGTGCTGCTGAGGGCTGCCGTGGACGCGAGGGTCCATGGTCCCAGGCGGCTGCTCCACGCCGATGCCACCCTCTGGCGATTTCCCAGCCGGGGCCTCCGGCTTGGCCATGGTTGGGTCTATCTCCATGAAGGCGGGGTTGACGGCCTGGAGAGGCGCTTGTGGGTGCGGAGACTGAGCCGCCACCTGGCCGGCGAAGGCGGCGTGTGCCTGGGCGGCGCGCAGGACCGCCTTTGAGGAGCGCCGAGCAAACCTCGCGGCGCACTGGAGGTTCTTTTCCGCACATCTCGAACAGGGGACCCTCTTGTCGCACCCCGTCTTGGCGTTGGCGCAGTTCTGGCAGGCGATGGGTGTCCGTCCTGCCACGGTGGGCACGCCTCCGGGGAGCGGCTCCATGAGGTCTCTTGCTTCGTGGTAGGTGGTGTGGTGTCTTTGAAGGAGATCTCTGTTGCCACGTCGAGGTTAGATCTGTCCAACATGATCACTTGCCGTGAAATATCCCAAGACTCTCTCAGAGCACCCTCAGAAGCTTCCTTACCTCCTAGCAAAAGCAAGCCCGCAGGCGCCACAACGATGGGGCTTCACGTTGGTATCTAGACGCGCGTGTACATCGCGTCAGTGACTGCGGAGCCGGCCACAGAGAGCCTCAGCCAAGCCAGGGACCCGGGTGCTTCCATGGAAACTCACGTCTGGGGATATGCCTTTCGAGGTGCTCCTTTCGGGTGAAGCTCTTCCCGCAGTAGGTGCAGAAGACAACCATGTTTGCGGAAGTTGGTGACATAGGGCAGAGCGAGAGTGTTATGCCCGGGGACAGGTCAAAGATAGAATCCTGGTCTCATTCCAGAAGAAAGCGAGAAGATGAGAAAGAGGCCCAAGGTCCTTGATAAAGAGCACAGCACTCAGAAGGATGCGTCGGTCAGTGGGGTGTGAGTGCGTCTGTGTGTTATTTCAAGCCCAGGCTACGGTACGGGTGAGGAAACGAGCGAAGGATTCAGTGGGCTGTGTGTACAGCTAGGCCGCCGTTGAGCCGTTGGCCTGGATGCAGAGGACGCCTTGTTTGGTCCGAAGTGAGTGAGGGCAGAGACTTGTGCGTCAGCGCTGCTGTTTGGGATCAGCGGCAGAGTGCGCGCGAGGGACCAGACCAGAGGGGCTGTGGTATGAAAGACGAGACGTAAAGGATGGATAATAAGGCGCTCCCGGTGAGAATCAGCGCGCATGCATGAGTGACGAGCTTGGGAACGGACGCTCCTCCCCAAAAAGGGCGCTTTGATGGATCGGGAAAGAAGGGAGGGCAGGTCGATTCTCATATAAATCGGGAATATAGAGGAAACAAAGCAGCGTCAGTACAGGCAAGGCGTAGGGCTCGCGTCATGGTGGAAGACGCGGGACCGAGACGGTTCCAAGGTATCCGTTGTAGGTACCTATTATCCCACACCACACTAACACCCACGCTCGCCGAGGCGTTGCAGATAGGTACAAAGCTCTTTCATCAAGTGGGGAGGAGAGCAGGTCATCGAGCCAATGACTCGAATGTCAAGGGTAGCTGGCTGGGGAGTTCATTCCGTATCGAGCCAAGGGGATGGGGAGCAGGGGGGTTCGGGCCACACCTCTAGCCTAGCCAGGTTGTTTGACATTGCCAAGCCGCGATTTGATGTGCAAGGACCAGGGGTCAGGGGACATTGGGTACCTATGTATGGCGCCAGGCCAGAGTGCATACGGCGGTACGTACTTGCCGCTGGTGCCGTACTCGAAGTAAGGAAACGCCCACCGAATCGGATGGAGTGTCTTGGGCTCACTTGGTGCAGGTCAGGGAGAGATATGAGGGACGAGATGCGCCTGGAGGACAGCAGAAAAGCGCACGTGGAATCGACAGACAGAAAGCAAGCAGAGAGGATGGTAACCTGCGGTACAGGATCGTGTGCTGGGAGTGAGAGGAAACACAAAAGGATGGATGGATGAGTGGGTGTGTGGGTGGTAGACAGGCAGGTACGCAAGCTACGTACGAAGGCGAGAAGAGCAGCGTCGTACTTCGCCCGCAGGGATGGGGTACACAAGGTCGGGCAGGTGGGCAGACCGGAAAAGTGCTGGCTGCGAGGATCGGACAGGAACCGTACCATGGGGACCAGGGGGAGTGAGATCTTGGAGGAGGAGGGGGGGTTGACGATCCCGAGCACTTTTTGCACGAGCCAGACGCAGACGCAGGCGCAGACGCAGAGTGTGGGGCATGGCAAAACGCAGCATGGGAAGAGCTGGGACGATGGCACGGTAAGATAGGGAGCAGGTGGTTTGTATCGTATGTACGCAGGCGCCCTTTTGGGAGCCAAAGCCCAGCGAGGAACGAGGTCGAGAGGTTGCAGAAAAAGCGTCGAGCACACACACACTTGCAGGGGGAAGGATCTGACAGCCCGCGATTGTTCTTCTTTTTTGCCACTTGACCAAAGATAGCTCAGGCGGGCCGGTGAGCGGTCAGACGCCTTGGAGGAGCACGGAACCATGCCCTTGGCTGCTGTGGGGAGAGCAAAGCCCACCAGTTTCTCGAGTGAGAGCAAGGCCGTCTCAAAACCTGGCCTGCGCAAGTCGTCTCAAAAGAGAGTACGAGCTTGGCCCGGGCTGACGGAACAGTCGGCAGTGAGTGTTTAAGAGACGACGAACGAGCAGAGTACCATTGCAGCATGGATTGGAGCAAGGGCGGGGCCAGACGACAAAAGGGAATAAGGAATCCCAGACAGACAAGCGATGGCAGCCAAAACTTCGACGTCAGCGTCGGCATGGATGGGAGCCACAGATCAGCCAGGAACACCGGCGAGGGAGTGGTGTGTGTCTCCAGCGGGGTGTGCACCCCTGCCCTTGACTTTTTGTGGAGGAAAGTACATAGATTGAGCACCTTTGAGAGAGTGTGGATGGTGGTGGTGTGGGTCGTAGCGGCACAGAATCGACACCAGGAACAGGGTTAAAAAAGAGGCCCAGCGAGAGAGCGGACGCCGCATTCCTCAGGAACCGCGGGATTTGCAGGTCGAAGCCGTCAGAGCGCGGGAGAGCACAAGGCGATAGGCTGCCATTTTGCCAGTTGTCCAAGGTCGGCCGGGACCCATGGGGGATTGTGGTTGTATCGAGTGTAGTGCGAACTAAGTCCATGCAAGGTTCGGTGCTGTCTCCAAGGGCACCCTGGTCCGCTTCTCAGCCGTGTGTGTGTGTCTGTCTGGCGCGGCAGGGGAGGGGCCTGCTACGGTCACGCCCCTCCACGCCATTCTAGTACTTGGAGGCTGTTCACGCCCCCCACCAACATCTTCTTCCAAGGCCTTGGACTAGGCAGTAGTTGAGTGTGCTTTTGGTGTTCCCCGGCAGGGTGGGCTGGTAGGCTTCGGGACGAGCCTGCAAGCTATCACCACCATCCATCATCGGCGGTGGTACTTAGCATGTGCCCACCACCTCCTATCTTGGCCCATACAACTCGACCACTTCTCTCGGCGATCAGCACCGAAGGCGAATAAGCCAGTCGGCCGAAGACGCTTGGGGGAGCCAGCCATCGGGTAGCAGCAGGCGGAATTACGACTCTATTGGGTCGCACAACCTCCCGCCGGCGTCCGCGCCGAAGCAGATGATCCGTGGATCCGCGTTCATTTCTTGCTTATGGCATCCCACGAAGGCGGAAGGCTGCCCGTGGTCGTCGGTCGAAAAGAAATGTGTCGTTTCGGAACGATATTGAAGAGGGGAATGCTTTTTTTTTTCTGCTGGATTCCCCAATTCCTGGCTGCCAAGTGGTACCCACGCACGCCTCGACGACGCCCCCACTTTTATATAGTGAACTTGCTGAGTGAGGAGGATTTGCTCACCCCCGCGGGCAGGCAGCCTCACTCGTCCCCTAAAACAAACATGTAATCTAGCATGTGGAGCGAGGAACCTAGCATTGCTTCTCATGGCATCTGCAATCTTGATACCTGAAGTGGTGACGCATCGTCAAAAGAAAAGCGACGGTAAAAGGCGGTATGCAGGACCGGTCCCATGGATGTCACGCCACGTAGATCGTTTTTATTTCATTTTCGGTTATCTTTGCTTTTCCCTTCTTGGCTTTCGTTCGAGTCCAAAAGTCTAGGCCTTGCCGTTTTGGGCGTTGTTGTTAGATGGGGCTATTTCGTTTCTGGACGTGATAACGGACGAGGATGATAGACGAAATTCCTGCCACGAGTGGCTGGCAGCCAGCGAGTACCTCTTCCCCTCCCGAAACATTGATTGATCTGGAACAATTGGATGGATCGCACACGTCAACCAGCCCCAAGTGTCTAGGCCCCGTCGTGATCACACACCCTACGCAACAAGGTGCGCCACTTATAAGATGAATGGCTTTTTTTTTTCTTTTCTGTCACCCTCCCTTGGTACTTTTTGCAGTCTATCGCAATATTCACACCCTTTTCCCCCTCCTTCCTTCGTTTCCGTTTTCTTCACGAACTGAGAGTCATCGCAGCCTCACTTCGGAGGAGCATACAAATATGCCCCGGCTGCAGTGATGCTGTGTGGCAGTTCGAGACATGTGGCCAACAACGGAATCGCGTCTTCCTAGCGTGGCAAATGAGAACACGACATGGAGGGGCTGCTGATAGTCCAGCCTCCAGCCTGCTGCGGCATGAGTGACGACCGACGACATGTGGAGGGGGCTAAAAATAATAAGCTCCTTTTTCGTGTGTACTCTCTTCACTCTTAGTTTCTCGCCAACAAAGCTTTTTCCAATCACGGACCCAAGAAAAAAATCTCCCCGCCTGGGCTGCCGTTTGCTGACGGTCCGATGATGTCTCGCCGCGCTGCTGCGCCGCCCACACAATTGCTCCTTCTCGGTACTTGGTCGGGTCAGCCAGCGCCGCCTCGACCGATGAAGAGCGGCTGTCACGGCAGTCGATGAGCCTACCACCTTGGTTGGCACCAGGCGCGAGAGAGACAGAGAACAACGAAAAAACGGCGTCGACAGCAGCACCTGACAGGTTGGGTATCGATGCCCAGAACGCCCATCGGCGACCGCCTTTCTCAGCCGCACCAACAGGCAAGGGTTCCGGCGGCTGTGTTTTGAAAGCGCGGCAGTTCAGAAAAAAAAAGCCCAATGGAAAACAACATAGCAAAAAAAAAAAAAGCCGGCCACGGGTAGTGGGCATCCGAGGGCGGGCCGCCGTCATCGAACCTCGTTGCTTATCATTGATTGGTTCTGCTTTCGGTCCCGGATTATGGCGCAGGCGAACGGAAGATGCTTGCCAACAGCCGCTGCTGCTTGGCCCCATACCGACACAACTCGGTCAGCGAAGCTCATCCTGACCCACACGAGGTTGGTCAGTCTGTCTGTCGTACCCGGAAGTAGGCAGGCAGAAGGAAGGGCTGAGGAGGAGGGGCCTGATGATGGCCGGGGACACGCATCGTGCGGCACCGCCTTCCTCCCTACGTCATCCCACTGGCTGAGGGGGTTTCAGGGAAACCATCCATGGAAAATCTGAAATGGCATTGATCGCGAGCGGCGGGCACGTTCACGCTCTGTCCCAATGGGCACAAGTTTGTTGCGCTGGGTTCTGGCGGCAATTGTCTTGTATTTTTGTCTTTGCTTTTATTCCGGTTAATGTCTCGTTGAAGCACCATAGAAGCGCCGCCACGGTGACGCTCACAATCTCACAAATTCACTAAGCAGGGGGAGGTGAATCTGGAAACACAATGAAGAGCCTCGACACTCGGGCCGAGAGAGAGAAGAGGAAAAAAAAAACCTGGGGCGTGCTAGTACAGTGTACGGGAAGTCCAGCAGGAGCAGATCTGGGACATAGGCGTGATGGGGTAAATTGCAATCGCCGTTCAAAGCCATCGCGCGTCTTTCTTTCCTGGGTTCAGACCGCCTTTCACTGTTTCACCAGCTAGCGGCCGTGCTAGAAGGAAAAGAGAAAGGAAGAGCGACAAAAAAAACGCCCGTCCTTTTTTGATGATAGGTCGTTTCGGGACCGAGCGACGGTTATTGGCGTCCGTCGGCGGTTTTTTGGAGCAGCCTCTGTGGCGCGCTAATGCGGTCGCCGCCCTGTGCTGGGCATCACGGCCCTGCAGGCGGGGAGGCTGAAAGTTGAAAAGAGCCAGGGCGGCCAACCGTCCAGGCCTACAGCAGGCAATGCGGGCGCAGATCACCCAATTGCGCCGAGACTATTGAATGCATCTCTGCGCCAGCCAAGCCCGCGGGCGACTGTGGAGAGGCTTGGGCCGCCCGAAGGTCTGAGCAAGCTCGCTTGACTGGACTGGACACGAGGGGAATTTGGAGATGTGGGCGGTGGCTTGCGATCTTCTGCGCGCGCGCTGAACAACGCATGCAGAAAAAACCCAGTCTATCCTATCCTCGGGTCATCTCTGCCCCGGGTCCCACAAGTGGTCAGGGGAGGGGTATGATATGATGCTGGGAAAAGAAGATGGCGAGGGAGAGGAAAATAAAAAAAATAAAACGCCGGGCAACGGTTGACTTCAGGTGGGAGTGGCTGAAGTGTGTGCCGAAATGTGCTGCGCTAGACGCTCGTGTTGGCAAGCCGCCGTGGCCGAGATACGGTATCCACTACACCCTCCATCCCGCTCGTCAATGGCGACAAGGTGGTGCGACCCGGCAAACAATGGGCATTGTATGTAGGAAGTAGGTAGGTATGTAGAAAAGAGAGAGAGAGAGAGAGTGTGTGTGTGTGCGTGGGCAGGAGATCCGATGTGGGGCCCACTCCCGGGACATCCACGATAGGGCGGCTTCTTGCCCGACAGGGCTGGGTTGCTTGGGAAGGAGCATGACGATAGGGAATTTAAGGTGGTGTGTGTGGATTGAAGGGATGGCGACAACCAAAAAAAAAATGGGTGGGTGGTATAGGAGGAAGATCGCCAATCTCACTCGAGAGGCACAGAGAAAGAAGAAAAAAAAGAAGAAAGAAAAGGAGGGTCACAAACGGTGCCAGCACAAGGACAACGGGCTGGAGCCCCTGTATGTACCCTAGTAGCGCCGTGGTTGGCCTCCCAGGCGGGACAAGAGATGCGGCACCACCGAAATTGCATGTCGGCCCCGGTCGGTCAAGCCTGTCGGTCGGCCGAAGCCCGCATCTAGGTCCTACCGGCCTGCGCTGCGTGCGTGGCGACCGGTCTGGACCCTTGCAGCCTTCTTCGTGTCGTTGCTTTCGTTGCTGCGGTTTGGTCGTGTTCGTCCGTTTCTGGCCTCCATGTCAGCCACCACCGTGCAGGACTGTTTTTGTTTAGTTTTTGTTTTTGCACTTCGGTCGTGTCTTCCAACGCTTGCCGTGATACTGAGGAGTTGGTGTTAGCGTTGTCCATCGCGTGTCTCTTATCCGGGACGACGACGTTGCTGTCTGTCCAGACTGGTCTTGAAAGAAGCAAAGCGAGGGGTGGGAAGAGAAAGAAAAAAATGCATATCGGTATCAAAGGCAAGATGCTTCGGTGGCCGACCTGTATCATCTTGTCTTCTCATTGGCCGGTCTAACTAGTCTCGTCTGGTCAGCTCGGAGGACGCGGATGAGGGGCCCTCTCAGGAGAGTTCGGACCGTAATGCCGCAGTTGGCGTGCATAATCAGTCCTCGACCACCAAATGTTGGCAGGTACTGGGCTGCTTTGGCGCTCACTGTCTCTCTTGCCACCGCTAGAATGCCAAGTCTTGTCTCGTTGCCCTCCCCAAGCCCCCAGGGTCGTGCTTGGCTGGTACAGCTGCCGATGAGGGGCAGTTTCGCTTCCGGGCTTGAAGGCTGCCTCTCTCTCACTCTCCCAGCTGCCATCTGTCGATATGGAGTCGCCGTTCGGTGGCCGTCGCGGGCGTTTGGATGCCGTCCTTCTCGGGTCGGTCGGTTCTGGGCGGTCATCAAGCCCAGGTTTTCGATATGTTGCACCCATCCTTCCTTCCTGCGGACGGCACCGACTTGATATGCACCACAAGTCCTCTCTCTCCTTTTTTGAGACAAGGGGGCATGGCAGATAGGAGAAGCATCTTTAGCCGGCCTCGTCGCCTAGCCTTGGCATTTTCCCTACCACGGACTTCTTTTTTTTTTTACACATCCGGACCTTTCGCCTTCCGGACCCCCAACTTTACTGCGCCTTGGAGTTCCAGCGACGCATAGCAATGTCCGCAAGATCGGAAAGCATCCTTCGTCTGCCCGGTGCTCGGCTGCGAATGCCCCCGATCGGCAGGACTTTTTCCCAAAAATCACTGTTCTCCTGAATGGAGGCGTGGATTGCGTCTTTCCTGCCCTGGCAAGGCTTGGTGGGCCGCTGTTTCGTCCGGAGACCCTATTTTCGGATCTCCGTCCGCGCCGCACCGCTTGCTGCTCTCTCGCTGGCGGTCTTTGGCTGGACGGAATTCGATGCTAGGCATCCATATCACATCCCGTCCATTATTCACTGCGAAGTCGCAAGGCAGCAGCTCGTCCGACTACAGTCGTTCGAACGGATAGCAAAGTTGCGTCTATTCCTTCCGAGATAGTATCCCCGGGCTTGCCGATCTATGCCAGGAGATGACATTCAAATCCCGGTGGATTCCTTCCAAGAACTTGGCACAACAAACGTTCCGGGCACAAAATGTGAGGGCTGCATAGATATCGGCGCTTGTAAGCCTCCGAGCTCCGCTCCCCGAGGGCCCGACATACAGTCAGATCGGACATGCTAAGCACCGACTCCCTTGCTGATCCATATGCATAACCCTAGACCCCGACACGTTCCGACTCATCCACATCCCCGTACAGCTTTTGCTTGCTTGGCATACTTTGACCGCTGTTATCGCGGCTTGGTCGGTCTCTCGTTTTCCCTTTTCAGAAGGCCTTGACGGACGTCCTGAAGAGGTTGACTGGATGGAAGATGCCGGCAGTCTTGAAGCCAGCTGCCCTCAGTTGGGGGAGTTTCATGACTCCGTCGGGAACATGCAGATGGGTTGGGCACAAAGTCTCGGACCTCCTTTGTCTGTGTTTACGATGCACATGCAAGTTGCGAATGGGGCCGTCAACGATTGCTCCTGTCTTCATCAAGTCCGGCCCGACCTTCTCAGAGCACGGCTGGTTTTGTTGGGTCGAGCCAGGCGGCTAAATGTCGAGCGTGAGAATTCTCGTCTCCGTACGTCCGGCGTTGCACTGGCTCTAATATCAGTGAAATATTCCACGCAAATATTGTCCTTTCTCTGTTTCAACTGCCGTTGCGCCGGCTAATGCGAGGCAGCAACGGCGATGCCAGTAGCCGCACATCCGTCCACTCATCGTGGGCTTCGGCGCCGAGACCGTTGGATAGATGAGCACGTTTAGCCTGCATGTCGGCACTCCTGCTCTCCGCGATCAGCTCTTCTATGACGACGCTGGCCGCATACAAGACAGTATTGGCTCCAGCTGCATCTGCATCGTCTTGTCACTCGACTTGCTGCTGCTTCTCCTGGCCCCTCCTCGTCGAGGCTTACGCAATGCGGGTGACTCCGGAGGAGAATGAGGCCAGTTCAGGCATGCCAACGGACGTCCATCAACTCCACAAGGCGTTTTCCGACGCATCATCTCCTCCCAACGGCGGGTTCATCCATTCCTCAACGGGTATGGAAAGAGACGGACCTTGGTCTGGTGGGCGGCCCAAGGCGGAAGAGATACAAAGGCCAAGGGCAGACCGTGCGCCTCCCGGCATGTCAGCGGAGTTCGGATGGGCACTAAAGACACCGTGACAAGCTCGTGGAGGCGGCGGGTCTGAAACGACGGCAGCAACTATGATGTGTGCGGCGCACCCTCTGGGGCTCACAAGCGCCAGCCACCACATCCCATCTGTCACCGTGTTCCTGGTTTTTGTGTCTCTTTTTGGCCTATTACTGCGTCTGCAGTCCGCCGTAGTCTCGGAACCCTGACACGCACGCGTAGACACAAAGACGGCTGCTTGCTTGCTTGCCTGCGTTGCCGATGCACGTTGGGGACCGATCCGGGCGCTGCCAGGTGACTCTTGCTGCTACTGCTGCCTCCTCGTAACTCCCCACATGCCTACCTGCCTACATACATACATAGGCATGTACATTGACATGGGCTGGTTCGGCACCGAGGGCTGCACCCCACCCCTTTCCCGAACAGATATAGCATCATTGCCCACGGACGCGCGTTGGTGATGTATGTATGCACTATAAACAAGCCAGCCGAAGCCCCGGACGCATGCCGCCCCCTCCTCGTATTTATCGGAAGACCATCGTGGGGAATTCTCATCCAGCGGTGCTCTTCCAGTACCTATTTTGCTTTTACCTGTCGCATCTTAAATAGCCTTCGAGGCCGCCCCTCCCCTCGTTCCCCTCTCTTTGGCCTTGACGAACTGATGTGGTCAAACCTAGTTTGAATAGTGGGTGGGGACTTTGAGCCTCCTCCCCTTCCAGCTGCGCCCGCCTCCGGCATCCGCACACCAGCAACCATGGATGGAGGGGACTTCCGGACCACCGGTGCCTCAGCCCCAGTGACCGATACATACAGCCCACGGCCATCCATTGATACCTTCCACGCATCATCGTCTCTATCCTCGCCTCCGGCCCTAGTGCCAAAGAGCCATTACCCCGCATGGCCTATCGGCCGCGATCGACGAGCAACAGTAGCATTCACGGCCTCTACCGTGCCGCACATGATGCACTCACACCACTCGCCACACCTTCAGCCATGTCCGGAACCTGGATGGGATGACAGAGCGAGGTTGAGACTCTCGTGAAAGAGGGTGACATCCTGGAGATGGTCAAGAGAATGGGACTTACAGGCATAGGCATACTGTGAGACAGGATGTGTGGGAAAGGAGCGGCTTAGCACCGTGAAAGAGGGGGATGCATTGGTGGGGTTAGCCGGGATACATACGATGGAACGTCCGACTACTCAAAACCAGTCCTTCACTCGCCGATAGCGATCCGCCCAGCCACGACGATCACGTGTGTAGGAACTCGGGAGTGCCGAGAAGGGGGAGGCGGACCTTTTCAGGACGTGGCTTGGGCTGGGAATGGAGTGTGGAGAGTTCGACAACGACGTACATGATATCCTCACCCACCCGACCGAAGATGCAACGCCATCCCCTTTGTGGCGGAGCCAGCGTCACGAGGCGATTCAGATATCACGACGGCAACCACGCTATCGCCTCCCACCTTGCCGGCTACCGTCAGCTTGCCTCCCAATGATCAGGCCCGCCGCTTCCCATACCCGCGTAAGGAGCGAGCCATCGTCGACACAACCGAGCTGCGGGACTCGCCATTACCCCTCGAACAACTCTCTTCGGTGACTAATGTGGGAACTCAAAAAGCTCGGACTGGGTATGGGGCGTAGAATCATACAGGGTCAACAGGCCTTCCCTCGGGCCGGCGTCTTCCGCCTGCGGTGGGTGGTGGATAGTCACCCACACCCCTCTGGATGGCTCTAACAAGTCTAGGTATACATACCGTCCGCATCTCTACGGGGTCGACAGCAACGAATCCGAACCACCGCCAGCACCGATGCACCTCTATGTCGGGATTAAACAACACCTGAAACGACCAAACACGTGGTGGATGTTCTGGCCCTGCCACAGCGACCAAACTCTTTGCGCCCAACTAGAGCAGTTTGTGGACCGGGGCGGTGGCCTCGTGACACAGCCGCCGCCGACACGGGGTCCGAGCTGCGTCGAGAACACGGGGGAGCAACAACACAGCCACGGCGTGTCTTTGCCGAAACCCGACGACGTATATGCTTCGTTACACGGCGCCGATCCTCAGCCGCGACCTTCGGGTGGACATTATCTGCCCAATATATGGGATCCGTCCCATACAACAAGGCAATTATCCGGCGTGGACGATCTAGACCTTTGGGGCGTTTTTGCGATGTATCAAGGCCGTCAGGGCAAAGGGGCAAAGGGGCTCCCGTGGGTGGGACGGGTACTAATGTCGGACGGGAAGGTCTGGGCCAGATCCCGATCGTCGGTCATCTCGACGTCTCTCCCGTGGTACCGGTGAGCCGTGGCAGCGATCTGGACTTTTCTTTCGTCTGGGGAGCGAGCACTCTACCTGAAGCAATCCCAGGACGGCAAAAAAGCATGTTTGATACCAAAGATGGGAATGAAACTGTAGTTCATAATCCGATCCCCGTCCGGTAATGACGATCTGTCTTTCAACCCAAATACCACATGAAACGTACAGTTCAACCGATGGTCTGTTTCAAGTAGCTCAGCCTACAGACGTGAGTGCGCTTAACATCTTGAGACATTTTCCGTAAGCATGGGAGTGGCCCCCGCGAGGCGTAGGTCTCGAGACTTTCCGGAGGGAGATCCCGTCCGAGATGGGCTTGGCAACACCAAGATCGAACGGGAGATCTAGGATGGGCCATACACCTCGGGTTGGCAAAGGACAGTTAAACCAATAGACCGATATATACGCAGATCTTTGTGAGAAGGTGGTGGGGAATGTCGACGCAAGAGACTATAGTGGCTCCATACACGGTTACCTTCACAGACCCACGCGATGCGAAAGGTTGCGGTCCAAAGACCGGGCACCCAACGCCAAGTTGCTGCGTGACGTGATCAGTCCATTCTGTGAACAGAACCAGTGACGAAGCGTTCGCGGCCCGGGGAACCTAATCGCCACTGCCGCCGCTAAGCAGTGTTTCTAGACGTCCTCCCACAGAAGCCAGCGCTGGAGCTCTGCTCTATCAGACGTCAACCGTAGGCCGTGACAGGAGCCTGTTCCGCTCAAACTCCTCGCCGGCGTCTAGGCCGTCTCGATTCGATCATATGGGATCATCTACGTCCCAATATCGTTGTCAAACACACAGCCCCAAACTCTAACCCCACAGCAGAGAGCAGAGACGACGGTTCAGAGTGATTGCGTGGACGAAACCGGACGGCCCAAGCTGCCGAACGGGTGCCCAAGCGGCATGTTCTTAAAATATATATATATATATATATATATATATATATATATATATATATATATATCAGCTCGAGGCCTGCGGTCGGATGGCAAGATCTGGAACCGGTCACATGCGACTAAAGGCACGGGAGAACTATCCGCCCATTGGTCGTGATGAATTCTGTGAAACATGGTCTAGTCGAGCATCGATCATCTTGGCTCATCGGAGTAGATAGATAACTGGCAGGGCCGCGTGTTTCCATGATTTCAGCTACCTAGTCGAAACGCTTCCTGCTGGCAGATATGCCTCCCCGTCGGTGGCCCAGCTTGATATTCTCACTCCCAATCGTCTGAGGGCACGAATTACTAAGTGCGCCTGATACGCTCGGGTGTGGTGGTTTCGCGCCACGATCAGCGTATGTTGGGTCTTGGCCTTGCTTTGAACGGCCAGGATCCTGTGTGGTCACACGAGCTATTTGAGACTATTAAATCTAGGAAACGGGATGTCTTAGAAAACGAGGCCTACATAGGCGCAGCGCTCGGATGGTGTGTCTACGTCCCGAGGTACCTAGGCATCTACCGAGGGTCATACGGCAGAGAGGCGAGCTGCTGAGATACTCAATATTTGCGCTATCGGTACATCTGTCATTACATCTCGACGATTCGTCAAGCGCGATGGCTGAGGTCAAGGCCCGAGGATATCTGCAAGACGCGTCATGTCTTAGGCCGAGCTCACTAACACAGACTCCCGGAGTGCATCTGCTGGAGCTACTTTGCCTTGGCCTCTTCCTCTCTGAGCCTCTGAGTGAGCTTTTCCAGCAGGAATCGACTGAGACCAAGACTGTCGGAGATAATGGTAGAATGTCAGTCGCGGGTGGTTTACCTAGTATCTCTTGGCTGTGGGTGGCGACTTGGACTCACATGCCCTCATTCGTCACCTGTGGATATTTCGAGATTGTTAGAAGACGTAAGCGCCCTGCAGGGTCAAGCGCACGGTATTAAAGACGATGAGATTATGGTGAAGCTTGGTTCCGCGATTCTATACGAGAACAAGCGCGTCCAGAAAGGTCTGTGGGTACTTACAATTCGGTATGTTCCGCTAGGCTGGAAGTTGTCCATTGGATTACCTTGGTTGTCCACCTCGACACTGCCGAATATGTCCTCGGGCCTACAAGTGGTCAGTGATGAATATGAGCGCGGTCAAGCGAGACAGAGAGGCGCTGCTGACCATGCGATGCGTCCAAAGTCTGGCGGATTCCTTGTCTGTTTGTGTAGACACAGGCAGCGTGTGTAAGTCAGCCTACAAATCCGGTGCGCTCTACACTCTGACATGGGGCAAATGATGGCATTTCAATTCATAAGACGTTAATAGGGGCGTACATCACTCAAGTGCACCCAGCCGCTGCTGCCGCTGGAGCTGCCGCCGGATGCCATGGGGGCGACGAACGCCTTGGCCTGAGCCCGAAGGTCCTCGTCCAAGTGGGCGTTCTGCGCGAGCACAGCGTTGAGGATCGGCATGAAGCGCGGGTTCTCCGAGAATGACTGTGGCGTAGGCGGGAATGCCGTCGTCGTTCCAATGGCCAGGTCGCGCATCGGCGGGTTGCGATCAAGGAGGGTGAGAATGTGACTGCCCGGATTATTGTCGTCAGGGAACACTCGCTAGTTGGGCCCAGCGGTGCTGAGTATCAGCGGTATGTACCTAGGTGTAGCTAGGTAGGCATATATCGAACCATCTGACAAGAAGGGGGCTACCAACGATGTGAGGAGCGTTGTGCAAGTAGCTGGTGGCTCTACAGAAAGTTCTCGATGGCGGCAGCACCCGTGAGGTGGCCGCACCTATCCTTGAGAGAAACAACATGCTTGCGGCTGTCTGAATGTTTGAGGTTAATGGCTCATCTGGCAGAAGAAGCAAGCTAAACCTGGATATTGATCAAATATCGATTTGGCGATGCCGTCATTTTTTATGTGCCCAGACTTAGAGCAATGGCGGGGCTCGATGCACCATGAGCAGCCTGCGCCCCACCAAGACACGCTCCAACGCGGTCCACTCAACCAATTTACGCGTCCGTCTCGATTAATCCGTCTCGAAAGCTCGCGTCAGGGGCACATTGCACCCACCATCAACCCATAACCAGCAGAAATCTGCCTGCCGCCGCGATCCGAACCGCACCGAGGCGTCATGGTGGAATCCCACAGCACCCCTCGGCTGAGCCCGAGGAAGAAAAAGGCGCAGAAGCCGCTTGGAAATGGCTTCTTCGGCGGGGCTAGGCAAGCGCCGGCGAAGGAGGCGGCAGCACCCTCGAGCTCGATCCCGTCGTCGTCGCCGTCCTTCGCCACTCCCGCGCACACGCTGCGGCCCTTCAACCCCCAGAAGCCAGCGGGGGCCGCCATCCTCCCCATACTGCTGCCGCCCGCGACGCTCCGCCCACTCGCCTTTCGCACCTTCACCAAGAAGCACAGCCTGACGCTCTCATCGTCCGCCCTGCAGGAGCTCGCAGCCTTCGTGGGCCGCCACTGCGGCTCCGGCTGGCGCGAGGAGGGGCTGGCTGAGCGCGTGCTCGAGGAGGTGGCCAAGGCCTGGAAGGCCCGCAACGGCGGCGTCATCCTCGACGGCGCCAGCCCCGTGCTCAAGGACATCCTAAAGACCCTCGAGGGCAACATGAGTGGCGGCAAGATCGTCGCGGGTGCCAAGGCCGGCCTGTCCCGCCAGAACAGTCTGCTGCTGGATCCTTCCAGGGAGACGGACCACTCGTCCACCACCCGCCTCGGCCTGCGGCCGCTGGTTGCCCTGCAGCGCGAGGACAGTCAAACGAGCATGGGCATGTCCGGCTTGGCTGTCGAGGATGAGCCCGACGACGAGAAGCTCGGCGACCCACGACAGTGGCTCAAGGTTGTGGGCGCATACGACCAGCCCCGGATGATATACAATGTCGCCAAAAAGCACTTTGAGAGGTATGCTTTCGAGGAGGAGAGGGAGGGGGAGGATCGTACGGCTCCACCCTGCTGTTGACATGTTGCCCAGTTGCTAATCCAGGGTTATTCTGTCCCCTCGCCCCTGGCACAGAGACGCCTCCAAACCCTCGATACTGCCACCAGCATCGCACAAGACCACCCTCTTCCGGAACCGGTTCAACGTGATCCACCAACGGCTCATGCGCAACGAGGCCTTCCAGACGTCCGCCGTCGCCGACACCAAGCGAGGCTCCAACAAGCTGTCCCGCACGGCCTCGGCTGCCTCGTCGCAACAGCAGTCGTACAAGATCACGCCCGTGGCCAACCTGCTCGGCCGCCACGGCACCCACCACATGCTGCTGGGCATGCTCGTGGTCATGCCCGCCGGCGACCTGGCTCTCAGCGACCTGTCCGGCACCATCTCTCTCGACCTCTCCCAGGCCGCCACCATCCCCGACGACTCGGCTTGGTTCGCCCCAGGCATGATCGTGCTCGTCGACGGCGTCTACGAGGAGGAGGACGACCGCCACGGCACCCACACGGCGGGTAAGGGCCTAACGGGGAGCAGCGGCATCGGCGGCACCATCGGCGGCCGCTTCCAGGGCTTCTTCGTCGGGCAGCCGCCCTGCGAGAAGCGGCGTGCCACCTTGGGCGTCAGCGGCCCCGAGGGCGACGGCCTCGAGCACACCATAGGGGGTGGCTTCGGCT
>GL876971.1:1618592-1636002 GCA_000193285.1 Magnaporthiopsis poae ATCC 64411 | reverse complement strand
GGCCCCGTGGTCCTTGCGGAACTGGAAGATCTTGGCCAGCAGCCGGTCGCGCGAGTTGGTGATGCTCGGGATGGACTCAGTGAGCGGGTACTCGAGCATCAGAGAGCTCGCCAGCACCTGGAACACGTGGCAGATGCGCTCGCACAGCACCGCCCGCTCCTTGGCCGTGAAGAGGAGCAGCTCCCGCTCGCCTTCGCTCATGTGGCCCTTGCGCTGCGTCACCAGGCTCATGGCGTAGAAGGCGTCCAGGATCCGGTTCGTCGACGCGAGGATCCGCCCGCACGCCGCGGACGGGAACGGGCCTCGAAGCTCAAACTCGCCAGCTGCTGCCAGCCTCAGCGTTTCGAGGCGAGATGCTGAGATACATCAAAAGGAAGAGAGTTAGAAGAATCAGAAGAAGGATCATGGCTCACAAATCAGAAAAGATGTCCACTTACCATATCGCTGCAGCGCGGCCTGCTCGCCAGTTTTCAGGTACGACCTGGTACAGTCACTCCGGAGGAGGATGGCAAGCGGCCCTCTCTTCCAGATCAGGCCCATTTGCAGGTAGAGAACCGAGAGCCCCTCCTTGAACTTCTTGCGCGCCGAGATGGGCCAGATGAGACGGCAGACTATGAGGCCCCAAATGATGCCCACGGTCACGGCAACCGATCGGTGCAGCGCGATCTCGCCAATCCAGGGGGTCAAGCCACCCTCGTCATCATCGTCGTCCTCCACGCTCTGCGACAGGCTGTAGGCGTACAGGGCAGAGACGTTGTAAGCAAGTAGCGTCATACGCCCCAGCGGAGCCTTGCCCTTGGCCACGATCAGGTCGAAGTTGTAAAAGGCCACGCACGCGCCAAGCGCGCAGAGAACGATGGCGTTGCCTCCGCTGATAAGCCAATTGATCAGAAACAAAGACACGCCGAACAGGGTCCCGATAAACCGGGCGATGCCAGTAGTGTTGGAGGCGCCAACCGTCATCGAACAGACGATCATGAAGGAGAGCAACCCCCACTCCCCGCGCCAGTGTGCGTAGGTAGGTCGCGTCGCCGGTATGAAGGCGAACATGGCCCAGAGCATGGCGCCGATGCCCACCTTGAGACCGAATCGGACTGTTTGGCGAGCTTGTCAGTGATGGGAACTACCCCATAGTGTAGAGCAATTCAGGGTAGGGGAGACCATGTCCGGGACCTACCATCATCCCGGCCGCAACGCCTGAAAAACCGCAAGAGGTTCTGCGCAAGAACCATCGTCGTCTTGTTGACGTCGGCCGCAGCTTGCCAGCTGTACGTGTCGCGGTGTGCCGTCATGGTGGAGGGAATTCCCTGGGGAAGCTGGGAGCGCCTGATCCCTCGAACCGGCGCGGGTGTCGGACCTAGGAGATTCTCGCGCTCCGGGTCCTCGTACGGCAGCGGCAGGGCAGGGCGCGAGAACAAGTGCGTCCGATCAGACCTCCAAAAGCAGAGCCAACCCCAGGTGCGCTGCTTTCGGCCGTCCTCGGCGGCATGCTTCAGGTCGTCAAGCACGTCCAGATATTTGGACATCTCCTCGCCGAACGTCTGCAGGCTGAAACTGAAGTGGCCACACGCAGCGGCGACCTCTTCAAAGTCGGCCTTGAGGCTGTCCGAGTATGACGGACGTCCCAGCTCGATGATCTTATACAGCTCGTTAAGCGCGTTGGCGCGAGAGTCGTTGAACAGACTCAGGGCGTCGAGGAGGCTCGTCCGGAAGTTTCCATTGATGGTCACCTCGTAATCCGGCGCCGAACCGAACACGGGCTCCCGGAGTATCTCCGAGAGCGTGTAGGCCAGCGACTTCATCGACGGACCGAGCAGAGCAATAAATAGTTCAAAGATCTCGGACGAGGTGCGGAATGCATGCATCTTGGCAGTGGGATATGCCGTGTTCGGCACGCTGTTGGACCTCGTCGCCCTGTGGCGCCTGCCGCCGGGGCGATCACTATCGCTAGCACTCTCATCAAGCACCTCATGAATGGCCGAGAGGACGTGGTTACGGTCCTGGCCGCTCCTTAGCGTATTGGAGAGGGATCGGGACAGAAGAGGGGATGCGGGGCTCAGGACGGCCGATGGGCTCGACGCGTTCCCAGGCGACATAGTGAGAACGGAGCTCATCTGCTCCGACTCGTGAAGCAAAGCGAACTGGGTGTTGGCGGCACTGCGCAGACCGCCTATGGACTGCGCCAGCGTCTCGATGGACTTGTACACCGCCTTGTCGAGCTGGTATATCCGCTCGTGGCCTAGAAAGTAGTGCTCGAACTTGGCGTCCCGGAGCACGTCCGTCATGGCCGTGTAGCTCGACGAGTAGACAGAGACCGCGCGGGAGAACTCAGAAGACTGGAACTCCTCCTCGCGGCCGCTCAGAAAGCAGTGAGTGACGTACGACAACATGTCGCCGAGCGACGTCGAGGCGGAGCCCATGGACTTGCGCAGCTGGTTGCGGGCCGAAGTCCGCCAGAGCAGCAAGTTGACCGATGCCGAGCAGGTAATGCCGATGACGAGCATCTTGAACACCTGGACGAGCTTGGTGTTGTCCCAAATGCTCGTGAACGTGGCGTTCTCCTTGGTCACAACGCTGATGATGGCCAGGGAGGCGAGGGTGCCACCAACGTTAACGAGCGGGTTGTTCATGCGCTGCTTGACCCAGCCGATGAAGCCAAAGCCGCCTCCCACAAACACGATCAGAATCAAGCTGAAGGCGACGGTTGGGGCGTCGAGCACGGAGCCGAACAGGACCGAGGTGGCCATGGACAGGACCGAGATCAGACCGGCGTATAGAGCGGCGCTGAAGGCGATCAGGACGGCCTGGATCATGGATCCTGCCGTCCGGGAGGGGTGAAAGTAAACGGTAATGGTGGCCGTGACGTGCTTTCCGTCGGGCTTCCCCAAGAACTCGGCGAACGGCGGCACGAATGTCATCAGACTGCCTAGGACGTAGGCCAGAGTGCATTTGAGCACGCCTCGGCCCTTTGGGGTGCCCAGGAACTTGAACAAGGCGAGTATAGACTCGAGCGGGACCTGCGAGGCTCGCTTAAAGGTCCTCGCCAGGCCGCGGCGTGAGTATGAGGAGGCGGCATCGCTTGCATCGTCGCCGCCGTGGGAGCCGGCGATGGAGGGGGGATGGCGAAGGGTGAATTGGCGACGAGAGCGCTCGCCGGTCGTGGGGATCACGAAAGTGCCATTGCGAAGTTTCTGCGCCATTAAAGGGTAAAGTCAGCACAAACGGGGAAGGAGGTATAGGACCAGGGGCAAGACGGTCTTCGGTTTCCGGACGACAGGGCGATGATGGGACGTACACTGCGCTTGGACGGGCGCAGGGGCGGCCACGGCCCTCCCGAGGAAGAATGGTGCGGGCTCATGAAGAAGGGCTCATTTCCTCAACTGGGCTCTGGTTGGGCGACGTAGCTGGCCTGCGCATTCTCCGGGAGACTCGTTGCGGGGCGTGAGGCGGCGTCGCGGCGCGCACAGCAAAAATGTGAGCTGCTTGTTTTGCGACGGAGCAGGAAGAAGTGCTGGCGCCGTAGCTGACCGACTAAGCTGCCGGCTCGGTACGCGCGGATGGCGCCGGTGATGCAGGCGGCGCAAGGCTGTCGCAATAATCGGTGCGACGAGGTGCGCACTAAGGTATGTATGCCCGTAGTCGAGTCTAGTGGTGCAACCCAAGGTCGAATGTTTATGTTCGGGTGCTCGCCATGTTTTGTTTGTTGGGGTGTTGCGCAGCGCAGCGCCTGCCCTCCAGGGATGGCCCCAGGGATGGTGAATAAAGAGACGGGATCTCCACCAAGCTGCGATTAATGCGCCGGGCGGCACCTCATCCCGGCCTGGGGTGCCGGATCGGGGCACAGTGCCTGTACAGCCTCTGTTAAGGCCTATTATGCATCCGCCCGATCGTCTCGAGTCGACGGGTCGTGCCGAGATCGTCCGCTCTGGCACTCTGGCAAGTACCTATCTACCTACCTATACACGGGATCGGTTCTGTTGCAATATGAGATCTATCTATACTTGCGAGTGCCTTGTATCCAACCCAACACAGTTCTATTGTAGCCAAATCCATACAGACACCAAGGTCGAGAACACAGTATCTGAACTGTTCAAATCTCGAGTAACCCACCCACCCCGCACTCGCGGCCTCTCACGGCACACCAGGTGTTAGTTACAGTATGGTATAAACACCCCGCTGCTGTGTGACATGGCATACATCAGATGCTCGCTCGCCTCGCGCCACATCGCCACGCCGTGCTCACGCCGTACATGCGCAGGCTCCTCTCCGCCATGGCAGCCAGGAAACCGCGCCAGTTCGCCCCTCTGAGGCCCGGCGCGCCCTCGGAGGGGTCCCCGGCCCTGCAGGGTGTTATTTTCGGTAAGTGCATACACCGAAATCCGAAGCCCCCACCAGGCTAATACCGTCGGCTCGCCAAGATGTCGACGGGACTTTGTGGTGAGTAGCATGCACGCAATTTTGGCACCTACCTAGGTACCTAGCCTTGTGTGGATTATTCGAAGTGACAGACAGACTCAGCGAATCAAGTTGAGGAATGATAGCCTTGCAGTGCCTGCCGTCTGGCGAGACTGACATGGGCCTTGTACACACAGTAAACCCCAAAACTACATGTTTGCCGAAATGCGAGCAGTGCTCGGCATACCAAAGAGCGTCGATATTCTAGTAAGACTGTGCAAACTTCCTCATCCATGACGTCTCCCGCTAATTCACCAAACAAAGGACCACATATACGGCCTCCCCACGCCCGAGGCGCGAGAAGAAGCCATGGAGTCCATCCGGGCCATCGAGCGCACCGCCATGGTGAACCAGGTCGCGCAGCCGGGGCTCGTCGAGCTCATGCGGTACCTCGACTCCCGCAACCTGCCCAAGGGGATCTGCACCCGCAACTTCCAGCAGCCCGTCGCGCATCTCCTGGCCAAGTTCCTCGCCGGCTCGCGCTTCGAGCCCGTCATCACACGCGAGTTCCGGCCTCCAAAGCCCCATCCGGCCGGCATACTGCACATCGCCAAGTCGTGGGGCTTGGTGACGGCGGCGGCGGCGAGGCAGCCGGCAGGAGCTGGGGGTGATGATGTCGATGCTGATGTCGCCGCCGACGTCACTGGCCTGATCATGGTGGGCGACTCCGTCGACGACATGACTGCGGGCCGCCGGGCTGGCGCCGCAACTGTGCTGCTGATGAACGAGGCCAACGCTCACCTGGCGGAACATGACGACACCGATCTAGTGATAACGAGGTTGGATGATCTCATCGGGATCCTGGAGGAAGGGTTCAAATGTCGAGCAACAGCTCCCGCTGTCGCGGCTTGATTTCGCCCACCACGTAGAACATATGCCCAGTTTAGAGTTCAACGGGCGTGTGGGGCGGTTCTTTATAAGTCTTCACTTACACGAATACGTCCGAGGGCTCACACTCATATTTCTCGTGGTTTCTGCGACACCAGGGCAGGAAATCACAATAGGATGGCTTTTATGACAAGTGCTAATGCGGCTTCGGAATGGGATATCGACATAGGCCCTTCTAGAGCGAGGGCTGAAAGAAAGAGAGATATTATCATGAGGCGAGCTTGAGACCCCGCCTCGTAGCTGCCCCATGAAAAGAAGTGGCAATGAAATGGAACCACGCGGCACCGATGCTTGGATTTGACGCGAGAGCCAGAAACAACAAATAACCATATGCCGTGCCCTTTGAGAGCTCTGTTAGTCGAAATAAAACGAGGGGAGACAATCAGAGAAATGAACACGTTAGATGTGACACAGATAAACCAATTATTCCCAATCATTCGTCTAGTCGAATAACCCAAGCTGTGATTCCCGCTCGATGTCGAATGCGTGCCGATGGCCGCTTGTTGTTGGCCTTCTCTTCGCTGCCCGTCGGTCGTCTGTTTCGGGGGCGGCGGGGGTGGCCCGGGGGCTCTGGGGGCCGGTCGAGTCGGGAGGCCAAAGGTCGCTCTGCTCGCGCTCCCTGGGGCAACGGGGTAGGGGCAGGCGGGGTGATCAGTCGAGGAGGCGTTGCGGTAGCCACCCGAGACCGCGGGCATGGAGCCTGTCGAGGCTATTCGTGGTCCCAGTCCCGGATGTACAGCCGGTCCACCTGCTCCGCCAAGCCCGCCGAACCCTCCGCCCCGCGTTGTCGGGGATCGGCTCGAAATGCTGGTTTGTTGGCTTCGGGTGACAACAATGCGCCCACTATGGGGATCTCACCTGATGTTGGGGTCTCTAATGTACCATCATCTTCACTCGTCCGCAGCAGATCCTGCGTCGCGGGCGACAGCTGCGGGGCAAGGTGCGACTTGCGATTGTCGCGCTCCATCAGCCCAAAGGCCCACTCGCGGAGGTCGACAGGAGTCCTCTTGGCAGCCTGCACGAACGGGTCTCGGTCCTGCATGGGAGTAGGTAGGTACTGGTCAGCACAGGCCGCAAGCTACACACCATGTATCATCGGTTGGCAGCGCGCCCAACGACTTACAAAGAGCTCTTGAGGCGTCGGCCTCTCGTCTGGGCTCTTGAAAAGACACTTCTGGATCATGTCCTCAAGAATCTGCGGGAATGCGTCGCTCTTGGGGAGCTTGGGGGCCGGCTCGTGCACAATCTGTTGCAGCAGGTCGAGAATACCGGCAGGTGCGGACTCGGCATCGGAAAGCTGCTCACTAGCCGCGAATGGGAACTTGCCGATGGCAAGCTCCATGATAGTAAGGCCAAAACTCCACACGTCTGACTTGACCGTATACTTCTCTCCCTGAATCCGCTCAGGCGCCATGTAGGTTGATGTTCCGACAAACGTGTCGGCAATCGAGTTGACGAGCTCCCCCGACACACCAAAGTCGCACAGCTTGATCGATCCCCTGGAGTTGACGAGGATGTTTGACGGCTTGATGTCGCGGTGCATGATGTGGTGCTTGGAGTACAGGTAGGTCAGGCCACCCAGAGTTGCCTCGGCGATCTTGCCCAAGACATCGACCCGAATAGGGCCAAATACCCTCGACACGCGATCCAGAGAGCTTTTGACCCAAGACAGACGGATTGTTAGAATAACGAGCGCCTCCGCCAGGGCAGCCAGCAAAGGTCAGACCTCGTGTGGCCGCCTCAGGGGCAGTGGGGAGATCAAGCTCACCCAACATCAGCGTATTCCATGCACATGATGACGTCGTTGTTCTCGTTGAGGAAGGCGCCGTAGAATGTGACGATGTACTCGGAATTGCAGCTGTGCATGATCTGGAGCTCTCGAACTATGCGCTTGCGCATCTCTCGCTTCGCCTCGACGTGAATGACCTGGAGCCAGGGGGTTTGGCACGTCAGCAACTGCTTCTCGACCCCGTCCACCAAGGACCCAGCGTGGGAATCGGCGCACTGCTCACCTTGCGGGCCATAATTGTGTTTGTCGGCTTGTGCATGACCTTGCTGACAGTGCCTCCGTTGCCGGAACCAAGGTCCTTGATCACCTCCAGATCCTCTGGACGCAGGTCCAGGTTGAACTCAATTCCGATTTCCAGTTGCGCGTGCTCCGAGTCTCTGTGCGATGGGGCCTCCAGGGTCGGCGGAGGTTTCGGCGCAGCAGGTGTCAGGGCGAGCCCCTTGACGTTCCTGCGCTTCATGGAGCGCGGCGCAAACGGGTCGGCCATGGTGGGCTTGGTGATAGTGCACGCTACAGGTAGTTGCAGTGTTCACCGTTGCGCAGCTGTCGGGATGATCGATGTCGTTTGTCGGTCCGGAGTCGTGGAGCCTGGGTTTCCTTGTTCGGGAGTGACGCGTGCAAAACCTCTTGCCGAACGGCTTTGGTTACACCAACTGCTGCAGGTCCTGGGTCGTCGTGGAGAGTCGAGACCGGCCTGGGTATCGCAGACCGAGCGGCGAAGTTGCCCGCAGTCAGCAGAGGTGGGCAAGCCGATTGCTTTGTCGAGTTCTGGCGACACAGAATCGAGGGGTAGACGAGGCCGTGAGGAGAGGAGAATCCTATTTTATGGCCGCTAGAATAGCGTTGGGTAATCGTCGGGCTCAAAAGGGGCAGACTTCACGGTACGAAACTGGAAGTTGCAGGAGCCGTATCCAACTAGAATGCGGTGGCACAGACGGGCTGGTGTCTGCCTGCCCGATTTCTTCGTTTCGGGAGAGCTGCGGGCGGCGAGACAAAGCGTCGACAAAAGACGGTTAGAAGGAAGGAGCAGGAAGAGCCGAGCCTGGGGCTCTCAATCTCGAACGTGGCTAGAGTGTAGATATTTACCTGGCCAAAGCAGCTGGTGATCCGCAATGAATAACGCGATCCGTGTGGGCCGTGAATGTCACGATCAAAACGAGGGAGAAAGAAGGGAATGATCACCAGCGGACTAAAAAAACAGGAGTCTAGGTGGTGGTCCTGGCACAGTTGTGCTTGGTAGGGAGTCTGGCTAGGGAGTCTTAGGTACCCGCCCGACTCATGTTGATCCCTACTGGATGCCGGGTCAGGTCATTAAGGAGTGGAAAACAGCGCCAACCCAGCCCGCTCGTCGCGCAGTGCCCAAGGTGGGATGGATGGATGGTGGGGTAATTTTTCCCAGGCGTCTGAGGGGCTGTCAGGAGCTGGCGCTATGTCGGGGCAACCCTTGCGAAAAAAGGGGGTCAACATGGAAGCCTCGCAGCCAGCAGTGTGATGCGGAAGGCAAGGGTATGTGCTAGCCGCGGGCGGGAAGCAGGACATCACGTCGTGTGGACACAGGTTTCGCCAGCACTTCCCGGGTTCACCTTTTTTGTTTCTCGCGCTTCAGCAATCTAGGAGGGGCTAGTCTTTTGCGAAGGAGCTGACCTGCAGCTCCAAGCGGCGAACGTACAAAGTATTGACTCCCCTCTCAGTCGGTTGGAGATGATGAAGATTACAGCCATCGAACAAACGCCCGGGTGAGAGCCCAGGAACAGACGCCACCAATCCAACTCGTCCAAATATTGACGGCGATTTTTCACGTAGGCAACTCTACAGTGACTGAACAGAGGCCCCCAATCATGTAACGATTCAAAGCCAGGGCGCTCCTTTGTGCCCCACCTCCTTCCCCTGCGCTCGTTTCGCGGCATGGAATGGAGCAATGATACCTTGGACGGGCTTGGCTGCTTGAGGCTAAGGACACCAACACCCAACGTGCCCAACCAGGCCACGACCCTGGCTGTGAAGGGTTCCCACTGCGCGGAAGGCGGCTTTGAATTGGCTTCCCTCACATGTCACCTCCACTTGTAGTGCTCTCCTTGCTACAGTACATACACGACGGCCGAAGCAAATTTCTATCGGTAGACGCCGCTGCGTCTCCTGGAGAGGACCATGATCGGCAAGACTGAAACATTTAGGAAAAACGGGGTCTCGTATTCCGTGAAGAAACATACCGACGTGTGTTTTGAGCTTATGGATGGATGCAGTCGCGATATGGGGCATATAAATATTACATGTTGGCAACTAAAACCCGTGGCGGCGGCTTGTGTCTCATATCGGAAAGCATTTTGCACAAATCGGCAAACGGCGGCGCTGTCGCATGCCCTTGGTGCTCCCCTGATGAACCCTGTTGATGCCATCACCCATTCTTAATGGCGGGGCAAGCGCTGGGAAACCGCTTTGCATTGAAGTCACGGTGATGGATCAGGTTACTTTATTACCAGAATCGCACAGAAGCCGGATGAAAATAATACGTGGGACATATTGCGAATTGGGATCAATGGGCGCCATATTTTCTTAAAGTGAGTGAGCTGGTGTAAGAGACCTCCCGAGATCTTAACAACTGGAAGACCAGGAAATTATAGAGTCAGAAATGGAAACCACCAGCCGGGCCGTTGGTTTTATGGTGGACTTTTGTCACAATATTGCTCTTGGTGCACGTATGATAGTGCGATGACAGCTTGTAATGGGGTTTATTCTCGATGGTGATGGTGTCGCCGGAAAAGAGTGAGTGCACATGGAACGTGAGAGCAGGTGGTGCTGACGAAAAGCTTGGATAGCGAACAGTATGTGAAACTGTGCGGAGTTAGCACGATTCTCTCCAAAAGGCACAGTGCAAGCGACCCCATCTGCCGATTCGCTCCAATTGGCTGAAAGAGCAAGGCTACCTGCTGAACACGGTCGCGAACAAAAATCCATTCCAGCCACTCGCAGCTCAGCCTTAGGCCAATCCAGCGCCGCGGTTCTCGACGCCCTTGTTTGCCTGCGCTTTTGCCTTCCGAACACCTTCCGATTTTCGCGCGCCCGTCACTCGCTTTTGATCGCCCATCTCGGTCTTCAGCAGCTCATCCTTTCCCCTGTCCTGACAATCTGGGTTTCGGGTTTTCGCGCTTTCTCTTTGTTTCGGCTAGCTCGCGCCTCGTATTGTCAGCCATCCCCGGTCGTCAACCAGGTAGTGACCGCCACGATGAGTAACAGCATGCGGGACCTCATCGACGGCGAGGCCGAGCTCGACGATGAGGAAGATGATGAGTCCTTTGATGGGGAGGAAGGCAGCACCTCCAAGCGACCTCCCCAGGTGGACGATTCTAGCGAGGAGGAGGACGATGACGATGAGGAAGAAGCCCAGAGGGTTCGCAATCCCACATCCTTCCTGGCGGTCTACGTCACTCAAACTGACAACCTATTGCTCATTAGATTCGCGAAAACTTCATTGTAGACGAAGAGGAAGAGGAGGAGGACGTCGAAGATGATGAAGCTGCGCGCAAACGCCGGCGCAAACGTCGGCGGGCCGAGCGCGAGGAGGAGGCTCAGCTGGATGACGAGGATCTTGATCTGATCGGAGAATCGCGCCCTGACTGGGAACGGAAAACCGAATCACAGGCAAGTTCCGTGAACCTGGAGCTTGGTAATGACGGGGCTTGAAGACCGCCGTGCTGACAGGCCACACAGCCAAAGTTCAAACGCCTCAAGCAGGGTCACCGTGAGGACGATGCCCGGGGCGATAGCCGGCGTGATCTGACCCAGATATTCTCCGACGACGAGGACGAACAGGACGACCGGCACTACAGCCGCCCCAGTCGCCATGGGCCGGCCGACGAGTTCGACGACTTCATCGAAGATGATTACCCTGAGGACGAAGACGAGCGCAACCAGCGACAGGAGGACATGGAGGTTGCTCGTCCGCGAGATCGGGGTGTTGTCGTTGACACTTCGGGCCTGGACAAGGAGGCACTCGATGATTTCGAGGCCATCTTTGGCCACGGTGAAGACTACGAGTGGGCGCTTCAGGCTGAGGAGGATGAGCAGGAGCGCCAGCGCGAGGAGGAGAATCTCGAGATCAAGGACATCTTCGAGCCCGCACAGCTTCAGGATAAGCTTCTCACCGACGAGGACAACGAGATTCGCTTCACCGACGAGCCCGAGCGGTTCCAACTCGAGCGAAGGGCCTTCAAGGACCTGCAGCTGACGGCGGAGCAGTTCAAGGAGGAGGCACGCTGGATCAGCAAACTGATCTGGCCAAAGAAGCAACTGGGGCTCGATCTCAGGACCCATTTCAACAAGGCGGTTGCCAAGGTTCTCGAGTTCTTTGTTGTGGATGAGGTCGAGGTCCCCTTCGTGTTCAACCATCGCAAGGACTACATCATCTACACCAGAAGGAAGGGATACGAGAGGAACTCGAGCGATCCCGAGATCACGGCCGACAAGCTGCTCGTGCAGGACGACCTGTGGCGCATTCTCGAACTCGATATCAAATTCCGGTCGCTGATCGAGAAGCGGAACGTGCTCGAAAAGACGTACGAGAACCTCAAGGCCAGCGCCGGAGTCTCCGATCCCATGGTCGAGGAGATGCTGTTCCAAGCCGAGACTATGGAGGAGCTCCAGGATCTGCACGACTACATGCAGTTCCAGTATGCGTCTCAGATGAAGGAGCTCACGGCCGCAGGCGCTATCACCAAGGAAGTGAAGCGCCCGGGAGCCAAGTCTACGAGTAGCTTCGAGCGCATCCGGAATGCCAACGTCTACAATTTCGTCAAGGCTTACGGAATATCCCCTGACCGATTGGCTCAGAACGCTCTCAGGGAAGGCAAGAAGGCGATCCCGGAGGACCCAGAGAAGATGCCAATTGAGCTGGCCGATAGCCTATGCGACTCATATTTCGACACTGGCGATGCAGTTGTGACGGCGGCCCGCAACATGTACGCCGAAGAGCTCTACCAGAACCCCAGGATGCGCCGGCATTTCAGGGTGGCCTACTACACAATTGGCTCGGTCAGCTGTCGACGGACAGAGAAGGGCCTCCGGAGGATCGACGAGGCACACCCATTCTACGAAATCAAGTATCTGCTGGACCAGACCATAGAGGATCTGGCGAGGCGGCCCGAGGTGTTCCTCAAGATGATGAAGGCCGAGGAGGAAGGACTGGTCGAGGTCAGGCTCACTCTGCAAAAGGAGCGTGAGTTCCGCAAGAACCTTCTTGCCGAGTTCCAGTCGGACAACTTCAGTGAGAGGGCGGATGCCTGGAACGAGGAGCGGCGCAAGGTACTCGACGTCGCGTTCCCGAAGCTGGAGAAGATCATTTCCAAGGGGGTCAAGGACTCTCTTCGTACTGCCTGCCAGGAGGAGCTCCTCCAGATCTGCCGGGAGGAGTTCTCCAAGCGGCTCGATCAGGCGCCTTACAAGCCCAAGGGTCTCGTGCTGGGAACAACTCCGCGATGCCTGGTCATTTCGAACGGCATGGCCGACCCCAACCGCGATCTTCTTTGTTGGGCCTACGTCGAGGAGAACGACCGCGTGATCGAGCAAGGCAAGTTTGGCAGTCTGGGACGCGACGAGGCCGCCCGCAACGCGTTCTGCGAGCTCGTCGAGCGTCGCCGCCCTGACGTGATTGGAGTGAGTGGCTGGTCGGCAGACACAAACCGCCTGGTGCGGGACCTGGAAACCCTGATCAGCGACAGGGGCCTGATGGGCAATGAGTTCGAGGATCCCGAGACGGAGGAAGTGCGCACCGAGCTGCTCGAGGTCTTCGTCGTGAATGACGAGGTGGCAAGGCTTTACAAGGACAGTCCCAAGGCCGTGGCCGACCACCCAACGCTGAACCCCGTGACGCGCTACTGCATCGCTCTGGGCCGTTACCTGCAGAACCCACTGAAGGAATATGCCAACCTTGGCAAGGACGTCACTTCACTGGCCATCCACCCATGCCAAAATCTGCTTCCCCAAGACAAGCTGTTCAAGGTGTTGGAGACTGCGCTCGTTGACGTTGTCAACCTGGTGGGTGTTGACATAAACGAGGCCGTGAACGACCCGTACACAGCAACCCTGCTGCCATACGTCGCCGGTCTCGGCCCCCGCAAAGCCACGGCTGTCATCAAGGCGATCCACAAAAATGGCGGCATCGTCAGCTCGCGCGCCGAGCTTGTGGGCGATCCAGACAGGGGCAAGGTGCCTGTGGTCGGGCCTCACGTGTGGAACAACTGCGTCAGCTTCCTCAGCATCGACTACGACGCAACAAACGAGTCGTCAGACCCTCTCGACAGCACTCGTGTGCATCCAGAGGACTATGAGCTGGGCAGGAAGATGGCAGCAGATGCTCTCGAGCTCGACGAAGAGGATGTGCGAACCGCTGTCGAGGACAACGGACCCGGCGCTGTCGTGCGTATGCTTTTCAAGGAGGACAGCCAAGAGAAGGTCAACGAGCTGGTGCTGGAGGAGTATGCGGAACAGCTGGAGGCTAAGTACCATCAACGCAAGCGCGCCACCCTCTACAGCATCCGTAGCGAGCTTCTCGGACCGTACGAAGAGCTTCGTCGTCATTTCCTCCCTCTTTCGCCCGACGAGATCTTCACCATGTTTACAGGGGAGACCAAAGATTCTCTGTGCAAGGGCATGATCGTCCCCATCAACATACGCTTGGTCAAGGAAGATTTCGCCATTGCCAAGCTCGACTGCGGCATCGAAGGTCGTATCGAGGCGCACGAGGTGTCTACGCGACACTCGGTGCGAGAGATACTCCAAGTTGGGCAGACGACGCGGGCCAAGATCCTCGACATCAGCCGAAAGGACTTCATGTGCAAGCTCTCGGTCAGGGAAGATGCGCTCCGGGTTCCGTTCCGCAGGCAGCTAGACTACGATCGTGGCAGCTGGGACTTTAGGCTGGAGGCGCAGGACATGGAGGACATGACGGAGAAGGACAACGTCACGGGGCGCGCCCAGCGTGTCATCAAGCACCCCATGTTCAAGCCGTTCAACTCGACGCAGGCTGAGGAGTACCTTGGCTCGCAGCCGCCGGGAGAGGTGGTGGTCCGCTCGTCGTCCAAGGGCAACGATCATCTTGCCGTGACGTGGAAGGTGGCCGACAATGTCTACCAGCACGTCGATGTGCTGGAGCTCGACAAGGAGAACGAGTTCTCGGTGGGACGGACGCTAAAGGTGGCCAACAAGTACACCTACTCGGATCTTGACGAGTTGATCGTGGACCACATCAAGGCCATGTCGAAGAAGGTGGATGAGCTCATGCGGCACGAGAAATTCCAGAAGGGATCCAGGTCGGACTTGGGTAAGAATATTACGCCGTTCCCGTTGGGTCCCGGCAACCTGCGGAAAGGTGGAACACCACGTGCGGATCAAGCTGACTTTGGTGTTCCTACAGAGCGGTGGCTTACGACGTACATGGACGCCAACCCGAACCGATCGACGTACGCGTTCTGTCTCGACACGAAGCACCCTGGCTACTTTGTGCTCTGCTTCAAGGCGAGCCGGTCGTCGAGGATAGGCTCGTGGAGCGTGCGGGTGATCCCGCAGGCGTTTGAAATGATGGGCAACCAGTACCCAGACGTGAGAGCGCTTTGCAATGGATTCAAGCTTCGGTGGCAGAGCGAGCAGCTCAAGATGCAATCATCGATGCCTCACAGGGGTGGCAAGTGAGTGTGGGGAAAAATTCGTGTCTTTGCTCGCTAGATGGGCGGTGGGTGAGCGAGTGGGACGTGGACTAGGCGGCAGTCAAGATGTCAGCGACGGGGTGACGACGCCCATGCGGAACCTGCATGCGGTTGCGGTGGTGGTAGCAAAAGATTTTGCAGTACGGGTTTCTACGACAAGTGCAAGGCGTATTATGAAAATATGGCCCTTTATCCTTTGGGTCGGTAATTTTGATAGATATAACGGGCCGAGGCCCAGAATGGAACAAGAATACCCGGTCGTCGCGAGTGGTCTATGCGTATTCACTTCTGGTGCCATCGACGTATACGTATTAAAGGAACGACCAGGGTTACAGTGATGCATGGATTGATTTCCATGGATCTGGATCGGAGCAGGGGCATCTAGTGCTATGTTCAAGCGATCCTGCGTCACTGCACATGAGCTGTATAGCTCGTCGGGATTCGAATGAAATCCCGTCGGATGACGGATTCAGGATTGCCAGAAATAGAAGGACTATGACATGACTGTGTGCAGGTATCCAGTTAGGGTAAGACGAATGGTCATAAAAGCTGGGGCTCGGCTGACGACGAGGTTCCATCAGCCAAAGGGCGCATTTCAGGCGAGCCGTGCATGGTAAGGCTGAAAATGATTGCATTGTGCATGAGGCCATGAAGGTGCAGACAAGGGTGGAGGAACAGATGCAGCCGAAAGTCACGAATCAACGAACGGGCACATCTGGAAGTGAAGGAGGTTGTGTTAATTGAGTCAATGGCTCAAGCACGGTGATTCTCTCGATCAATAGCATAGCTGAGCCGCGTACGTGCTACCCGCGACAACTGGCACGACGTGGATACAGAATCGGAGCTGAAGACGGGTCTCGGACTTGTGAAATGGACCGGACAAAGAAGATGAGCTCATGCGAGGTAGAGGCCAAGGAGGTAAACAGAGGAAGACAAAACACGGTGTGGGAAAATGCTAAAAAATCAGGTTCTAATTAATCGACAAAGCAAAGCGTGGTCCCAATTCGTCCCAGCAACGTTTGCGTCCCACTCCCAAACAAGTGCTTGCGTGAGGCCAAAACCAAAGGGGCCACATCTGCTGCTTCGCCGCCTCAGCCCGCGCCTCAATCTGCTGCCTGGACATTTTTCTACAACCACCAAGCGAGAGGTACATCTACCTTACCTGGACGCGTGCCGTTCGGGCGACGACGGCCATCGATTGGTAGTAGCAGCAGCAGAACATTGACGCCTGCCTCCCTGATTTTCCCTGGCAAATCGTGCGTTTGCTTGGGAGCAAGTGCGCGTCATTTTGCCCCCCTGAAAGCTTCGTCCACGCATTCGCCCAGCCTGCAGCGCTGGTGGAGGTCGAGCTCGGGAGCACCCGACCCAGGGACGAGAAACCTTAATACCGTCCGCCACCCTCCATCTTGTCAGCCTGCCTCTCCCACCCAATCCACCGAACGATCCGTCCACCGACGGGAGCACCTTCGAAGATGGCGGGAATCGAGCAGCTCGAGATACACAGCAAGGTGCGAATGGCATGGTTTTCCATTGGGCGTGGCAACGTGGTGGGCTGGTGGTGGCTTGACTAACTCTGTGTGTCAACCTGCTCCTCTATGACCTAGTCCTACATCGTTCGCTGGGTCAAGGTCGACGATGGATTTACGGTTTCGTGGAGCGTGCAGCCGCACAAGAAGTCCATGTTGGTAACCCTTGCATTCACCCCTCTTCCTGGCTGCCAGGCTGAGGCTCGCCACTGCATTGACAGCCCGTGAGCTAACAAACACCCGATGGACCCCGCGACACAGAAACTTTGGCATCGTCAAGCACCCCGGCACCGGCGGCACGAACCTGGCCACGGCTTCCATCTTATCCGAAGACAGCCTCGGCGGCGACAGTGAGGGCACGGCGGACGGCAAGAGCGGGCTCTTCTCCAAACGAGATGCCAACTCGGCGCAGGAGCAGCTGTCCAAGAAGGGCTTCATCATGGTCAAGTGGCACGGCAAGTGCGCCGCCGACAAGGTCACCACGGGCACCCACGACGTGGCTGTCGGCAAGGGCGGCATGTACGGCATGGTCTTCGACAACACCTTTTCCAAGCAGACGTCCAAGAACGCGACCTTTGTCGTCCTCACACATCCCACCGGCACTGCCCCGCAACCCTCACGGAACACTCTAGGTAGCCTTAGCGGCGGCTCCAACGCCAATGCTAGTAGTGTCAGCCTGGGCAGGACGGCGACGCATCAGAGCCCGCGTATCGGGGCCAACGCCTCCGAGTCCATGGACAGCCTGCACAGCCATCTGCCTCCAACCGCCGCTGTCCGTCCCGGTACTTCCGTGGGCAGCAGCGCCTCGGCAAACTGCCACACGGGCATCCTGAACAAGCGCCGCCGCAAGAAGGGCCAGGGCTACGCCCGCCGCTTCTTTTCGCTCGACTACGCCACCTGCACGCTGTCCTACTACCAGAACCGCAACACGTCGGCCCTGCGCGGCGCCATTCCGCTCAGCCTGGCCGCCATCGCCGCCGACGAGCGCCGCCGGGAGATCAGCATAGACTCGGGCGCCGAAATCTGGCATCTTAAGGCTAACAACAACAAGGACT
>GL876971.1:1571623-1606444 GCA_000193285.1 Magnaporthiopsis poae ATCC 64411 | reverse complement strand
TGCGGCTGCGACGACTGTGTCTGTTGCGCAGGAGGCGGCGGATACGAGACTGGGGTGTGAGTCTGCGGCGGCGGCGTTGGGGAGGCCGCGGCGAGCTGCTGCTGTGGCTGTGACTGTGGCTGGGCGCCCGGCGGAGGAGGATAGTGTCTCTGGGGCGGGGATTGTGCGCCCGGGGGCGAGGGGTAGTACTGCTGCTGCGGCTGTGGCGACTGCTGTTGGCCTGGCGGCGGCGGGTAGTTTCTCTGAGAGGCCGGCTGGCCTTGCGACGGCGGTGCCGGATAGGAAAACTTGGTCTGAGTGGCCGGGGGCGAGACCGGGGGCGAGGCCGGGGGAGGAGGGTAGTAGTGCGGGGTCTTCGGCGCCGGAGCTATGAGAGGGGTTGGGTTAGCAGCTGCATGCACATGACAGCCACGGGGGCAGCGGCGGGAGAAGTCGCGACCCGAGGCCGGCGGGAGATTGAGTTTATGGCGTACATCCCGAGGCTCCAGGCGGGGCTAGAAAGCTGCTTGTTAGTAAGGTTCCAGGCGGTCGAGGCTGCGACGCTCGGGCGATCTCTCGCAAACTTACGAGGATAGTACTGTGCAGACATTTCTCACAAACACACCACAGAAAGGTTAGGATATTAAACACCGTTTGATAGCAGCAAGCAGGAGCCCTCAGGGCCGATTGAGAGAGCGCGCGCAAAGGAGAGGCCGGCAGCGAAATGAGAAAGGGGAAGACTACCTCTCCCCGCACTCTTTGTAGCTCTTTCTCCTCACCCGAGCGGGCGCTTCCCGCCCCTTGCCAGCGAGCTTGGCTTGGCCCCCACCGTGCATTGAGGCGGGTATTATTGGCCAAACAGAGGCAACGGCTTCTGCGCGCACTGCTAAATTGGGCGGCCGATCAGCGGGAAGGCGCCAATCAGTGGGGGTAGTGGAGGCGGCATCGCGTGTGGCAGGGAGGCTGCAGGCGGGCAGGCCTCGAATCACCTGCCCCGTCTGGCGCTGTTGGCAGGTCGCACAAGGCTTTGTCCGGGGGCCTGGATCTGGCCGATGAGCCGGGCGCTTACCAGCTTATCGCATGAGGAATGGACACATGAAGCATGGAAATTCACAAGTTCCCATTGGCCGGCACAGGTCGCAACCGCTTCCAGATCCTGAATTAGAGACATTATCGTCTCGTCGGGGTTGGCGGCAAGCTTGGCCAGGAGCCTCCAGCATGCTGGACCCGACATCTTCAGCGCGTAAGGAGACTGGCTTGGTTGTCAAACCTCGGACGACGGGGAAGCTGTGCGGCTGAACCGCCACCATTTTCGCGAAATGACATGACATGCTGAAGCAAAACTATATTCTCGTGGCTCGGATAACCTGCATTTTTATAATGCAAAACGCACAAATATGATCAAGCCAGCTCCTCGTCTCCTTGGCAGACTTAAATCAATTCAAATGCTCAATCCGTGACCACGATACCATGCTGACACCAGTTAGCTTCTCCGGCCACGACAGTGATGGAATTGTTCCTAGAGTGCATGGGCACGTGATAAAGTATCCTCTTGCATATAAAGCTTTGTCCAATGAGAAGCTCAACCTTTTGTCCGCCCCCGCGCTAGCCGCATTGGGGTCGCGAGCAAAAAAAAAAAATGTCATCATGGCGCAGAGTCAGGGGCACAAGAGAAAAAGGTCGGAAGATGGGCTGTTAGAGAATCACCCCAAGAGCTGGGCAAGACCGCAAATTTTCTCCCACGCCCCTCCGAAGTCCCATTCACAAAATAGCCTATGGAGATCGTTGCTCCCACGGCTCTCAACTAATCATAATAGTCTTTCTTGGAACCAGAACCGCAGGGAACACCAAGCCTCGGCCGTCACCGGAATCTCCGGGTCCCAGGACGTCACCACAACCCCGAACAGCGCCGCTTACGACGACCTCGCAGGGTGTGCGATATCCACTCGAATCGCGTCATCTCATTTACACGACGTCTGCGAGCCTTGCAACAAGGAAACTCCTGCTGCGTGACTGCGCATACATCGGTTGGCGCGCGAACGCCGAGCTCTGTCCGGCCTGTACGGATTTCGGTCTTTTTTAGTCGCGAGGCGGGTCGACAGGACACCCGAAGAAGGAAGGTCAAAAGAAACACGAAACACCGGTCCTCCAACGCCCAGTCTCTCGAATCGATCGATCCTTCGAACGCAGGGTCTGGGCTGCCTCGCAACCGGACCGGCACCCATGCTCCGGCGGACGATGTTGGCCTTTCGGGCCACGAGCGGGGCCGCAGGTCTGGCCCAGAACCCGGCGACACCGCATCTGTGGCGACAAGGCTGGAGGAGAACAACAACGGATGGGGGTTTGGGTTCACTCGGCACCCGCATCCGAGCTCACAGCCAGAAGAAGCCCCTGGGACTATGGCAACGATTACAGGCCTCCTCCACCATGCCGCTGGCAAGGAGCCTCAGGGGAACACTACAGCGGCAGGTGGCGAGCAAGACCGCCACGCGCAGTCGGGGCTTTCACGGATCGAGGCCGCGGAGGACGGGCAAGAGCTCTTCGACCGCCAACGTCCCTGAGGAGTCGCTGTCTCTGAGCCAGAGGATGAAGAGGCTCTCACGCGAGTATGGTTGGGCCACGGTTGGTGTCTACTTTGCACTGTCCGTGCTCGACTTCCCGTTCTGCTTCCTGCTCGTCCGCGTCGTCGGGACAGACCGGATTGGTAAGTCCTTCCGAGCCTGTTTCAACTGCCCGGAGATGTTTCCCTCTCCGGAGATGTTTCCCTGGAGGAAGTGGTACCGAAGCGGAATTGCTCCGAACCCCACATCGGAAAGTCTATACTGACACCGTCCGTCCCACCACTGTTCAACTGTGGACTTTGCAGCCGAGGTCGAGCACGTCGTCGTCTCGAACGTGTCTCACCTGATCCCATCCCGCGTTCAGGAGCTCTGGAACGAGTGGCGGGCCAGCCGGGCGGCCGCTAGGGAGGAGTCGTCGTCCGAAGACGGCCGGACAGGGGCCATCCAAGGCGACAACTGGGGCGTCAAGGAAGCCCAGCAGAACTACAAAATGGAAGCTAGTGAGTTTCGACTTTTTTTTTTTTTGTTGTTGTTGTCGCGCGGCTCGGCAGCCCCCACCGTCTTCCCGCCTCCGTTGCCTACCGGGACTTTGCTTGTTTGACGTTGCTGATCACCAAAAACGTATTTGCCCACCTCTCACCGGTCCAAGGCCTTGCTACCCAACTCGCGCTAGCCTACGCCGTGCACAAGAGCTTCATCTTCATCCGGGTGCCCCTGACGGCTGCCGTCACGCCTCGGGTGGTCAAAGTGCTGAGATCTTGGGGATGGGAGATCGGCAAGCGACGGCCGAAGGCATGACCTTTTGTAATCCTCCTCCTGGGATTGACACATGCAATCTCGTAATGCTTGTCGCACATCCTTCAGCGATCCGAGAGCCTTCGGCGTGTAAAACTGCTACCAGTGGTCGTCTGCAAGGAGCGAAGACTGTTCGTTATATTATGGGCTTCCCATTTGGCAACTCCTTAATTACAAGGAGCACCAACCGCTATTACCGTATCGATCTTATATTAAGGTCCCATCCCGATCCGGAATAAGATATACAAACCCAGGGACATAGAGGTTATAGCGGGTCGTGCGTCCACCCCGCTAGGTGCGGTGGAAAGAAGTCGAACAGTAAGAAAGCAAAAGGACGGATGAGAGGCTCACCATGTACATCAAAATTTTCGGTACAGCCTTCCCGCGTCAACAGCCATGCAAGGCTAGGCGAAAGCGCCGTTTGAGATTTCCCACCCGCCAGGCACTAGGCAGGCCCCGGAGACGTAATTTTCACACTTTAGGCGGTCCGATTTGCCTTGGGTACTCCTCACTCGCACGGATCTTGTACATCATCGATTGTCGATTTCCATGGTTACCTTTTCGTGCTTCTCGTGCCACGCAACCAGGCAATGGACGCAACAAAGAAATTAAAATCAGAAACTAAAAAAAAAAAAAAAAAAAACCCAGAGAGGAAACTGGGCGGGTCATTGCAGGATCCTCTAATCACAGAACAGGTTGACCACCCTGTGACATGTCGCCCAGTCCCCTCCCTCTCAACACGAGGTTTGAGCTAGGCCGAAAGTCTACCGCCGACCGACGACCACTTGACTGATCCGTATCGGAGGACAGCGGGCTGAGACGGAGGTGGTCTGATGAGCGGACATTGTGGCTGGCCTTGTTCCGTACCTTTTGGGGAAAAGGGTTGAAAGGTAGGTAGGTTCCAACCTATCGGTAGCATGAAGCAACTCCACATCCCGGGCGTTATAGCATGGCAAACCAAGCCATAGCTCCCCCTCCCCCATCGTGATGGCCAGAACGGCCCATAATTTGTATGGGCTTTCGGTACAAACACCGCATTTGAGATGGTCCCAAAAAAAATCCCCCTTTTTTTTTCTTTTCTTTTCTTCTTTTTTTTTTTCGTTTTCTTTTTTTGACAAGATCGCCGGACTAGGGCCAAGAGGAGGAAAGTGGAGGGGTACAACGTTTTGGCCCGTGCCAGATTCTACTACAGCCACCATTTCTTGGCGGGTTAAGGTGTGTAGCCGGACTAGCGGGCTGGCAAAACAGCGATATTCCGCGCGCACGCCTCCTTGCTCAAATCGATCACCGACAGCCAGCAAGGTAGGGACCTAGGTACCTAGGTAAGGGCCGTGCTGGCGCGTGATGTCTGGCAGGCAAGGTCGATCCCATCCATCCTCGCCCTTTCCAGCCGTCTGTCTGTCTTTTTTTTTTTTTTTTTCGCCCGCCGCTCCCCTCCACCTCCTTGGGGTTGCCCGGTTGCCTGCCTGCCTTTTTAGAGGCTCGGTCCATATTCCAAATCGGGACCTGGCGGCTAGGTCAGGTCTGGTTGGGTGGCGGCTTTCGGCACATTCAGACGGGGAAGGGTTTGGATCACCGCCAGGCGGGATCAACTTTTTGAGATGAGAGGAGGGGCAAACCAAGTTCGGGAATACGAAGGAGAAGAGGAAACAAGGGGCAAAGGGAAGAAAGAAAAGGAAGAAAAAAGAGGAGAAAAGTTTAATAGAAACAAAAAGACTCATGCCAAGACGCCAGGCCCTGACCGTGATGATCACCGATCAACAGAACGGACGGTGTTTTCCGGTTCTGGTTAGAGTGGGAGCGCAGGGCTAGGTAGGGAGTGTGGGCATTTTATGTAAAGTCCATACAACACCCAATATGTTTCTTGGCTGCAAGCATGAAACCACACGAAAGAAGAAAAAAAAAAAAAGCCACAGGGGCGAGAGGAAAAAGGCGGTCGCTGTTTTTCCCCCAGTTGTGTGGTCCGTGGTGGGCAAGCAAGCTCGGGACGAGGCGGCGGCGGCGAGCCGAGGTATGAAAAAGGTAACCTCGCACGGGCGAAGCTAAGAAGTCAACCGTGCCAAACCTGCTGCGCCCAGCCTCATGGACCAAGTAGGAAGGAGGACACGGGCGTGATCTGCTTTAAGGGGCAGGATTGATTCGTCGGGGGGTTATTCGTTTTTCCTTGGTTTGGGTTTTCGGCTGAGAAAACCAAGGTCTTTGCTTGCTTTTTTTTTCGTCGGGGACTTCCTGTTTTTTTTTCCCTCTCGCGTCGCGAGATCAAGAAATGGCAATAACGATAGGAAACAAAGGACAAAACAAGAAGAAAAAAGCAAAAAAAAAAGTACCATGCAGTTCCCAGTCCCGACGCCACCCACTTTGTCCGCCGCAACCACACCCCTGCCCGGCCCCTATGTGGGCCTGGTCTGGCTGACCTCTGTGGCGCAGGTTTGTCCCGCCCGACCTGAATCGTTTTCTTTTTTAGTCCTCCGGGGTGGGGAATGGATGTGGTCAGCACGCAGAGAAGTGCGCGACCCTGGGTAGACGGGAGAACTCCCCTCCCTCTCTCTCGCGACCCCGTGGGATTTTTTTTTGCGCATCCATGCTCTTGATGCTTTATGGGAATTCATATGATAGAGTTAAATGCGTGCCCTGCATGGTCCTTTGCTAGCCATCAAATAGCAGCGGAGGACGCCGACCACGCCACTTTTGGCTTTTTCTGCTTATAACCAATAGATTCTTCGTTTTGCATCGTTTCTCTCTTTTTCTTGTCTCTCTCACACAGTTTAGGTTGGTCGGGGCTGCAGGGACAGGGACTCTGGCACTTCTCCGGCTCGGTTGCCAACCTAGCTGAGATTGAGATGATGGAGAGGGACGATCCCTTCCCACCCGCGCGGACCCACCACAAGGGAGGCCATTAAAATAAGGTTTGGCCTAAACGGAAACCATCTGCTGTCAGCACCTGCACACACTCGGTTGCATGAACCTTGTTGGGGGTGTGGGTGTGGGCGTGTGTCGTGGGTGTGCCAAAAAAAAAAAAAAAAAATGGAGGTACGTACCCGACGTACGGGTACCTGTTCCTGTTCCTGTACCCATGACTTGAAATGGTGGGCGGCAGCGTCTTATGCTTCCTTCACACGCAAGATAGAAACGTGAGGCTGATCGGCCCAAAACGCCCGCGCTCCTTGCTCTCCCCGATTTAGCCTTTGGCAGCTCATGGTGCGGGTGGGTTGTTGGTAAGTCAGTCTCACGCAACTCCCGCTTTAAAACCGCTCCCAACTCGAGATGAATCGCCTGGAAAGCGGGGAGGCCCCCAAAAACCCGCGAGACTGACAAGATTCTAGAAAGCTTCCCAAACGAGCTCGGCCTTTGTGGGAGGTGGGGCGCGCGGCCGTCCACACCGACTCAGCGTGGTGATGCTGGCTCCATACTTATGAATTGATGAGAGAGAAGAAAAAAGCACCGTTGGAAACCGCACACCCCTCCCCCCCGTTTCCCGTTTCCGAAAGGTGGGAGGTGGAGATTCTTTGTTGGTATGTATAATGTACATAATGTACCCCAAATAGTCAGAGCGACGCGACCACAAAGGCCGAGCGAGCCAGAGGGCGAACGTGACGTTCCATCCGGTAGACTCTGGGTCGTCATCGCCAGTAGCCGCAAAACCTTTCTGCCCTGCCCTGCCCTGCCCTGCCCTGCCCTGCCCTGCCCTGCCCTGCCCTGCCCTGCTCCCAGCCGGGGAACCGTAGCTTTCATGCCCCCGGGGAACATCCCTCCAAGAGCAAACACCGAAGAAACACTGGGGACCTTGTTCCGCTCCCTCGATTGGACGACGGGGAACGTAAGTGGGGTCATGCGAGAGGAGGAGCAGGGAGATTCGATGTTTGTGTATGTACGTGTGCACAAAAAGAGAAGGAGAGAGAGAAAGTTCAGGCTCCATGTGTGTCAGTGTTTCGAAAGCTTCCATGCAGCCGGCCGAGTTTAGCTGCATTGCAAGCAAATGGCCTCTTCCCTGGAGCCACGGTGGCCAAAGGGGATATTTCGGGGTATGGGCGAAGAGAGAGTTTCCCATGCTGCCAATTGCCGTAAGCGATCATGGGCTTTTTGTAACAAGTTTTGTATGGTGACCAAGGACGGCTGGCTGCCATGATCTTCGTGGAGGGATATTATTGCTGTCATTATTATTATTATTATTATTATCAATATTTATTCCAAACGTGCTTCACCTTTTCTAGCACTAAAAAAAAAAAAAAAAACAATCTTCGCTTTTCCAAAACAGCAGGTGCCCCAAAGCCTTACACGACGCCCAGAAAAGGACATAATTGCCAAGCGAACTCTCTCGCCCGGCCGGCCATAGAAAAGATACCTTTTTTTTTTTTGCGTTACTTTGTCGTGCCGCCTGCCCGCCGGGAAAAAAACACCGAGCCCGTAAGATAAGCGACAGCAAAATTTACAGTTACGAAAAGTTACAGTGAAGGGGGAGCATTTGGTTGGTTGGGTAATGTGCAACTGGCAGCCAGCCAGCCAGCCGTGCCAGCCCATCAGACAAGGCAAAGACAGACCCCTCCGAAGCGTTTTTGCGCTGGCGCGTGCCCGTCCGCCCGCCCGCTACGCACCCGGCGAGATCGGCCGACGATCCGCCTGCCAGCGAGCAAGGGTCAGGTCCCAAAAGGCGCGCCAGAGGGATGGGGGGAGGAGGGGTGTGTGTGATGGCTGGCTTTTTTGGTTTGGGGGTGTGATGGATGGATGGATGGATGGACAATTGGGTGGGTGGGTGAAAGCCCAAAGCAAGGCCACCCGCGCGAATCCAGGCCAAGCTGGCGCGCCAAGACTCCTTTGGCCATGGGTATGCCTGCAAAGCGCCAATTGCCGGCCGGAGAGAGGATCAGAGCGCATGCAGTGAGTTACGAAATAGGGAAGCGAGCCGACCAGGGTGGTGTGGGCGTGAAGGGCGAGGCGTAAGCACGAGCCAGAGCCAAGCGAAACAGCCTCTTTTTTATTTTTCTTCTTTTTTATTTTTTCTTTCTCGAGCGGCCCCTCTGCGGCAACATGTTCCCGAAGAGCCTGCGCCTGACTATTGCTCCGCTGCTTGCTCCGCTTCCGTCGGACGACGTTCACGTCACCACAATTCAATAATTTATTTTTCCTTCTCTTGGTGTTCTTTTCCTTTCCCCCTACGCCCCGCCCTCCCCCTTGAGTCGTCGTCGTTCCCCCATGTCACGACGTGGAGCAGCCTTCTTCCCTCTGCTATCCGGCGCGATGCTGTTGTGTTTTGCTGCGTAAGAGTTGAGTAATGGCCAAGGTCTCAAGATGACACGAGATTAACTCCGGCACTCTCCCTGTTTGTTTTTCCTCTCTTTGGCTGGCGGTCCTTATTTTTGCTTCCTTTGGACAAAAGGCCAAACTCAGCCAGCTGCATCCTTCGCAATGTCGGCGAGTCCGAGTTCGTCCAGTTCTTAATATCGCCACTGTTTCTTTTTACCTTTTCGTCTGTACGTAAAGTATGTATGCAGAGATATCTGCAAACAGTAAACGAGAGCGGGGCTGGCTGTTCCGAATGAAAGACAAAAAAAAAAAAAAAGAAAAAAGCCCCACGCTCTTTTCGTCCTGGGCTGCTGTCAATGTGATGTGATGTGATGTATGGATGCTGGGCTGCCGTCCGTGGTCACGCCTAGGCCGTGACTCTGCGGGCTTGCGTTTGTTTTGCCTGCCGGTAGCCCTGACGGCGGTCAGAAATCCGCTTCATTGGAAATCCCTTTTGCATGCTGGAACAAGGGATTGGGCAAGAACCTGGCAAAACCGTGCCAGTGTCACCAACGGCGGGGCTCCAAAAAAGCCAGCGCGGGAAAGTTTGTTTTGCCAAGCCCCCCACTAACGTTAAAGCGGGCATCATCATTTGTGCGGCGGATCCACTCTTTGCCGTCGGATCTAGGTACACACAATGCCCGCAGGCAGGCTGCAGCGTTGTTCTTTAGCGACAAGACAGGGCCTGAACAGCACCACTATTGGGCGGGCACAGCACCTGCCCCCATGCCCAGATAGTGGAGCGACGAAGGACCCCCGCCGAGGATGATGACCAGGGGCGTGGTCGACGGATAACGCACCCCGCCAAGCGGTGGGCAGATCAGAAGCATAGAAAGGGTGTGTGGTATGTGTTATGTATGTGGCCCTTTTTGGTCCTGCTGCTGCTGCTGCTCTGCTGAGTGTGTGTTTTTCTGTATCGTTATTTCTGCCTTCCAAGCCCAGACCCTGAAATGCGGTGGTGGAGGGGCGGCGAGGGTCCACCCGCCCTCACCTCTGTGACGACAGCGCGCGGCTGGAAATAATTTGAGCTAGCCAATCAAGGGTCACCGCTGACATGTCTCTACTCTCGGCATCCCGTGAGCCGTGAACTCTGGGAACACCCTAGGTAGAAGCAGTCCGAGCCGAAAGGTTGTAAGACTCGGCTGCTATAGGGCCATCAGGCAGGCAAAAACGAAAAAGAAAAGAAAAAACGCTGTCTGTCGTGTGTTTTTGCGGCAAAGTCTCGGACAGCGCGAGTGACTGACTAGGGAGGGAAGAAAGATCAGGTTAGCTGGTACCTGATCCGTTGTCCTAATTCCGTGCCAAGGCGAAGTACCTGATCTGTTACCCAACCCGTCAACCCGCCTAGCACTTGTATGATGTTTTTTTTTTTTTCTTTTCTTTTTTTCTTGGAAATCGCTAGACTAGCATGAAAGCGTGGCTGAAAGGATGAACTCTGTTTCTGCTTTTTTGTGTGACAGCCAGGCCGGCTCTCGTCCGACGAGCCAGGGGGGTGTGTGTGTCGATCGCCCGTGAGAGTGAGAGAGGGGCGACATGCTCGTGTCAAACCTCTCTTGTTACGTTTCTTTTGTTGGTCGGTGAGCGACACGCCGCCGAAGCGCACATGACTGGATCGCCAGGTTTGGTCACCCTCACGTAAACCGGGTGGGTTGCCAATCTCATGGGGGTGTGTATTGTACAGAATGGAATAGAATCAGGCTATTGCTCGGTGAGAAGGGCGTCAGCATGCCGAATTCGGTCCCGAGCTGCGGCAGGAGGAACCTTCTTTCCACAACACATCAAACTCTCCAAGTTGAGTTCTGCATCAACCTTTGGGCAGCCCAAACTCAACTGGAGAAGGCAAAGCCGACGGCCTGACAAAAAAAAAAAAAAAAAAGAGAACAGAACGGTCCAACCATCCGCGTATCGGGGCGCCAAACGTGGCTGAAGGAGCTCTCTTGGCCTGGCGTTGGTTGGGGAGAAAAAAAAAATAAATAAATAAAAATATCAAAGTTTCTTTGGAACACGGTTGGGGGGAAAAGGGCGTTGGCGTTGGCGCCAACTCCCAAGACCACGGGCAAGACAAGCAAAAATCTAGACGCCAGTCTCTTGGGGTCAGGGGGAATCATCCTTTTGCGAGAGACGGCTCCAGATAGAGACTTTGACGTCGGCCATGCGCGGGAGAGCTGCACTGGCCAACGGGCTGCCGTTCTCGTTGCCCTGAGGCTGGCGTGCTGGTGCCACTCTTTGCATGCTTTTGTCTGATGATATCCGAACCACGTGCAAAAAGGACTTTCTAGCAGCTTCTCAAGGTCTGGCAGATCCCTTGGGCAGGGCCAAAGTACCACACAGAAGCGCACGCCATTTCACTACTCTGTTTTCCAGGTTGGCGGTCAGCAGGCCGGGTTCCAAGTGGTAAGGCTACAGAGAGTTTGGTTGGCATGTGTTATGTGTGGGTGTCTCTTTTTTTTTTTTTTTTCTTTAATTACTTTTTACACCTTCTCATCCGTCTATTTACCTTTTGTTTTCTTTTTACCTTTCTGACGTTTGGGTTTCGATTTTTTTTTTTTTTTTTTCCTCGCCTCTGGGCTCGTTAGGAATAAAAAATAGCCCACACCCTTGGGCGGAGCTGCCGACGAAAAAGGCTCCGCGACAAACTCTCCTGGCCGCCGCGTCTCGAGCCTTTGCAACGCACCTTACTGGCGCAAGCGTCGGTACGTACCCTCTTCCTAGTCATGGAGCATGGGGCGGTTTGAAAGGGCCAGGTCTGGTGGGGCCTGGCAAATCTGGGGCCCAGCCAAAGAGGCGGCCTAACCGATATGGCAATTCCTCCGTCCCACTGGCGTCACAGCAAGGGAGTGTCCGATAGCTTAGACTCACGCCCCCCGAAGACCCTCTCGCTCGGCTGCGCACCGAGGAAAGAGACGTGCCGTCCTAGTCGAGGGCAATCCTCGGACCAGCCACCGCAACCATGTCGGGGCCAGGGACGTGTCTGGGCAGCGCAGCCTCCAAGTCCGCTGGTCCAGTCAAGCTCACAGTCCAGCGCCGTGCTATGCGCGCGGAGTCAACGTTCAGGTACACATGCATTGTCTAACCTGCCTGCCTAGCATTCTCGGCAAGTGGCCCTTTTCCCACTCGATCTGATGGGGGTGCCCCCATCCAACGGAGGCTTGCCCAACTGGGACACTCGTAAGACAAGGGTTAGCACCCGCACATCCATCGAGTCGGGCCCTTTGTCGTCCTGTTGGTTGTATAAAGTCTCCAGACTGCCCTGCCCGGTCCCGATCATCATCATCACCATCATCATCCACCCTCCGTGCCATCCCCTACCCAAGCAACCAAGCAACTAAGCCAAGACGGAAATCCCAACAACAAAGCAAAGCCAGACAGTTTCGAGCATCGCCTACTTTGACAAAGCTCTCCGCCGTCATTTGCTACGCGATCGATCGATCCAATACCGGCACCACACCACATCCCTCCTGGAGGGTATATTTGTCGGCTATAACTTGGCTCACCCAGCGCCTCGCTTCCTCATTCAGCGAGCTGCAGATCCGCACCCTGGCCCCTCGGCAAGCCACCGTCGCTCCTAGCCTCACCACATTTCGATTCACCAAGGGGGACCATCCACGTCTCTGTCATCCCGTCGGAGAGTCACACTAGACAGCAACCCAGAGAGACGACCCCGGCATATCAGGGGAAGAAACAAAACAGAAGAAAGCAAGCAGGAAAAAAGCAGGAAAAAAAAAAGCAGCCTGGGCTTAGACCGTTGCCTGCCCTCTTGCCCCTTTTGTTCCGAGTCCTCCCTGTCTGACAAAACGACCGGGTTCCGAAAACTGGTGCCCCCACCCCCATCATCTCGCGCGCTCGTCTGCTGCAACAAGCCGCCTCTCGCCTTAGCTTTATTTTTATTTTATTCATAGCCCGCCCACTAGCCGGCGTTTGGCAATTTTCAAACGGCCGCTCTCACTCACCCATCCACTCCTGGCCCTGTCCTGCCACTCGCAACCCATCCATCCTCTCTTGATTTATTATATCTGGACGACGGGCCTCGCCTCGGTCTCCCATCAGCAACCCTCCGCCATGCTGTCCATCCACCCGCAAGACATCCCGCACCACTACAGCCACAGCCGCTCATTACCCACTCTCTCTTACCCAGCGCCGGACCAGATGCCGTACCTCACCCACTTCAGCATGGCCGGCGCTACGGCGCAGGACAAGGCGACACAGCATCAGCATCAGCATCAGCATCACCACCACCGCCAGGAGCCCCAGGACACGACGATTGCACAAGCTCTCGAGGTTGCGCGCGAGAGCCCAGACGGCGCCCGGGACCCCACCATAGCCGGCATCCTCGAGGCCGCCCTCGCCCAGCTGTGGTCCAAGGTCGAATCCCAGCCCGACAGCTACGTTTTGACGCGCGACGAGTTCGCCGTCTTCAACTACTTCCAGCACCGCTTCCGAGACAACAAGATCGCCACCGCCGCCCGCAGGCGGTACTGGGACAACACCAGCGCATAGCATCCGTCTCCCTTCCTCGTCTAATTCTCTGTTCCTATCGAGCATCGCCACTGGTTTATTGGATCACTTCTCCCGGCCGAACTCTTTACTCATTTTTTTTTGTTGTTTAAAGAACATGCATGAGCAACTTTTCTTATTTCTATCTCTTTTATTCTTTTATGATACCCACGACATCAGATCACTTACGTCTTTTTTAAAACCCCTCTCCTAAACGCTTTCCACCAGCACACAAGCCTCTGGGAAGCGTATTTTCTTTTCTTTCTCTCTTCTATCTGTATCCCCCGACGCAGGCTATGGTCTTGCTGGGTAGCAGAGAGCCCTTTTTTTTTTGTTTCATTTTTTTCTTGGGAGGCAGGGCGCAAAAGAGCTCCGCAGGGAGCCCACCGGGGCCATGATCAGACGGTGCCAAGGGAATCCACCTTGCTTTCGAGGCGTTTGCATTGCAAGGGGGCTGGCTTGTCGGACACTTGATTCCCACCTTTTAGGAGTACCGTAGCGGAGTCGGCCGCATTGTTTTGGTCTGGGTGGACATCTATCTGCATCTTCATTTTTTTTTTTGTATGTGTTTTTACTTAACGGAATTCGGATTTGGTATCTCGGAACCACATTACAGCAAATGCAATTGGATCGGGCTTGGCGGTGTTCTGTTTTTATTTTCTTATTTATTATTTTCCAACGTCTGTTCCTCCCATTCATTCTTCCCATGACTGGTACGACTCGTTATGCTGGGTCACATACTGGCGAATGTTCAGCCTCATGAATAAGGGACCGTATGACACGCAAGCACTTGACAAAAGACTCGCGCGGCGAGGCGATCGAGATCACTAAAGAGGCAGCTAAACTGGCAACTAACTCTCTAACCGAGGCACCACGCACCACGCGCACGCACGCACGCGCGCACCGTCATGACCGCCGCCACCCACCCACTTCCTCGAGCCTCACCGACTATCCAAATAGGTAGGCATTTCCCAACACTTGGCTGGGCGAACGGAACGATGCCATGCCTGCCTCCAACGACCAGTGGCGGCTACCTACTTACTAGTGAGTTAGTCTTTGGTCGTGAACCTTTGGTTCGAGCTGCAAGGGGGCGACGGGGGAGCGCGACCTCGATCGTCGCCTCACCCGATGTGAACGTTTCCTCAGCTGACCCGCGTTCAGGTGCTTCTAGCTGGCTGTCCGGCGGAAACACGCACAAGTCCGTCGAACTCTATCTGGCAGTTTTCGTGAGACCACAAAACCGCTATTAGGGGAGACCGTCGTGTAAAAAAAAAAAAGGGGGGTGGGTGGTGGTCGGTCGGCTGACGCAGGGCCGGCCGGCATGGAGGCTGTCTCACTTTACGAGAAATCCCATCATCTCTAGCCGCCACTTGGGACGTCGTTGTACACCCCAAGCGCCCCAGGCGCCCCTTGCTAGAAAGAAAGCAAGCGCTCTCTGGAAAAAGGCAAATGTTCCCTAGTCCACCTGGGCCGTTGGACCGGAAGCCGGAGATCGTCGCTTTGCTCTAATGGCCTCGAGGCGCCGGCTTAGCGAGCTGTGCTGTACTACGGAGCTAGCCTGGTCCGAGTCCACCCCGGCGCGTCCGTTTCTTGTCCCTCCACTATGTGTGGTTCCCCCTTCCTCGTTTTCCCAGGCGAAGCGGGGACAAGGGCCGCAGATGCGAGGAAGCGATCACAAGATTTGGGGATGTGTGATACGGGCAGCAACGGTAACAGCGGCAGCAGCCCCCAGGCGACCTGTGTCGTAACACCGCATAAGTTTGGCAATCTTAAAAGGGCCAAACGCTCGCGGGCGGGAGCCTATGTAATGCGCCCACCCACGTCCAACGGGCAGCCCGACCACACACACATTACCACCACCCATCACCCACAGCCCCCATGTCCGCCGGGCCGCCTGACATTTATTTCATCATCGTTGCTCATTTTCCCCACCTGAAATAGCGAGCCGATGGGGGTGGCGAAAAGGATAAACATCGGAGTGGCGTTTTTTTTTTTTTTCAATTCTTTTTATTTTTAATTTTTTTATGGATCGTATTAGCAAACACTCTGGGGGGAGAAACGGGGCCCTGGGTTTTGGTTCAAACACACAGCAATGGGACCATAACGGAGAAAAGCCCGATGCAGGAGGAGATGGAAAGGTCGGTAGCGTATGCTGCAATAATGCCCTCCGACGTCACACACCACACACACACCCACCCCTCGTGTGGGTGGTTGAGGGGTGTTGCCATTTTTGCCTTTTCAGCCGTAAAGACGAGCCGTCGATAGGTTCATCTGTTCCCAAACTCTGTTTTTCCTTCTTCATTCCGCAAATCCTGCTGCACCTGTCATCCCTCGTGCTAGGGCAACCCGTTCAGCAGCAAACGCTACGCCCAAAGGGGAAAAAACCAAGGGAGAATAGGACGAAAGGCTATCTTAGAAATTGTTAGCAGGAAAGCTTATACATGCACCATGACCGCAAAAATCAAGCCCCAACCGAGGCGGGATGGACGACGACGATGACACTAAAGTACACCCTTCTAGGGTCACAAACGTTAGATTCGGGGCGAACTTTAAAAAAGCAAAAGTATGGCATAATGAAAAAGGAAAAAAATAAATAAATAAAAAATTTACTTCCGAAATGGGAAGTGTTCGGATGAAAAGCGGGAGATCTAGCGTTTATGATCCTGGAAGGGTGTATAGGACCGGACAGGACAAACCAACAAACATGGCTGCCGGTGGGGGTGTGGGGATGGATGGATGACACGCCCAGGGCACAGAAGAGCAAAGAAGAAAAAAAAAAGAATGGGAAAAAGAGGGGTGTGTGCTGGGGCGTATGATGTTTTTCACGGCGAGTCGTTGGATTTAAGGTTTCCCATTTCTGGCGGCACAGGCACATGTTGTGCCTCGCCAGGTTGTATTTTTTTCCAAGGCATGGCATTGGCTCGTTCGTTTGCCTTTTTTTCTTTTTCTTTCTTTTTCTTTTTTACTTTTCCTGTCTTACAATGGGCCCCAGCAAAAGGTAAAGGCCGCGGCAGGCAAAACCGAAGACGCACGACACACACAGACACACACATACACGCGCCACGCCTGCCCACGTCCACGTAAAGCCCTCTATCTCCTCCATGTCCGAGCGGGCAGCGGGATACCTAGATAGACCCCCAGTCGGTGTCAACTGGGGGGCCGAGCCAAGCATGACCAACAAACAGCACGACCAACAGGGCGCGCGTGGAGACGGCCTCCTCCACAGGGAGGAGGCCGGCCGGCCGCGTGACGACGATGGACTGACGGACGGACAGACGGACGTATAGATTGAATTTTTTTTTTTTTTTTTGACATTGCCACTCCCTTTACACCCCCACACACTTAAGTGAGTAGTAGAGCGTGAGCAGGTTTTGAGTTTTTGGGCTGACGTCGGGGCGGCTACGTTGGGTATCTTTCCAATATCGTTGCGGTTCCGGCGAGACCAAGAAAACGCCGGCGGCGGAACCAAGGTCAAGCAAGTGTGCCAGCCCATCATAGCGCGGCGTATTGGAATCTGGCGGTGAGTGCGTTTTGATGGTACCCATGGGCGCTTGTAGATAGTATATACCTGACGTGCGTACTATGTATGCGTCGCGTCGTCTGTGCGCTTTTGTTGCACAGGGGCACATCTATCTAGAGGGTGGCATCGCAAGACGTCACGGGACTCTCTATGTGCCACATCCCTAGTCTTCAGCGGCCGTTGCCTGCCGGTGGTCCACCCTCGGAACCACGCGTCCTTCGTACGTAGGTAACTACTAGGTAGCCAGCCACAACCCCGGCCGTTCGTCCGTCCGTCCGTCCGTCCGTCCGTCCTTCTGTCAGTTCGTCAGTCCCATCTGCGGCATCTCAGCCTTCCGGGTCGCAAGAGCGGGGCGGCGACGAGCAAAGACGGGAGATTGAAACGAGACAAAAGTCGACAAAGCGACAGAAGCCTACATACCTGGCAGGCAGGCAAGGAAGCAAGCACTACCCATGCGGACTATCTATCTATCTGCGTGCGTGCCCTAGAGAGTTTCGATTTTGAGCCTGCATAGCCAAGAAGGGCAGGTCGCTTAGATCCGCTACAATACGTAAACCAAAGCCAGAAACCACACACCACCCCTCCTTCGCCTCCATTCTAGAAGAATTCTCTTCGTCGGGAGAGTGAAGCAAGGAACTTTCCACGACTAGCTGGTGGAGGGGAGGGGCAATGATGGGACGATTTTGACATTGGTAGGGGGACTTGTAAACTCTTTTTTTTTCTTGTTCTTTTCCTTTTTGGCCACAACGGGATCAAGCCCGACGTCCATGGCCTGTTGGCAAAAAAAAGTGTATTGTATCAGCCACTCTTTTATCGTTCCGCATGACACGTCTCGTGATAATGCACACGCAAGACCCCGCCATGATCCAGGCCTTTACGACAGTTAAGGGACAGAGAGTAAGTGCCTGACCAGCTTCAATAAAAGAAGAGGAAGTACCATAAACTCTAAATAAATGCTATGTGTGTGTGTGTGTGCTTTCCCCCATCGTTGTCTCGGCCGGGACCCAAGGCCGGGGCGGTCCCTTTGCGCCCTCTAGCAAGAGCAAGCCAACTTTGTCACCCAAAAAAAAAAAAAAAAAAAAAAGCGTGTGATGTGATTGGTGGTAAACCGAGGGTTAGAACGGGGGTGGGTGAGGGAGCTTTGGTCGAACGAGGTCTAGACCTTTGACTTGCCGCCGTTCCGGAGCCATGGTTGGCCGGCACGACGCCGCCCGGCGCGTGGCCTATCATAGCTGGCACGCAGCGAAAATTAGGACTCGCACCCAGCCCAGGAGAGGCAATTTACGGGCAGGAGGTACGTAAGAAAAAGAAAAAAAAGTCTGGACCAATCTATATTCGAGACCTTCCAGAGTTACACACCCTTATTTTTGTGTAGTAGCCGTTTTGGGGGAGACGTGAGTTTCGGCCGCGGGTTGGCGGCTGAGGGAAATCACCAAGATAGGACTCACCGACAGCCCAGGCAAAACCCAAATGTGTTAAGAGCGAAAGCGCGAGGACTGAGTTGGTTCTTGCTTCGCGGCAGGCAAAATGACGCGGCCTGTCCTGTTCCATTGGCAGTAAAGGACTCTGCGTTTGGCTTCAGCGTCTCTCTTTTTTTCCTGTTCCATGTTACATATCCGTGAGTTCATCCATCCGTCCATTCATTGCATTGGCCACGTCGTTTCCGACTATTTTGGCTCCTTTTTGCTATTGGTCCGCCAGGTTAATTTTTCCTATCTCGGTAATTACTCTATCTACATACCCCGGCGCGCCCGACCCTCGCCTCGGTGTGGGTGTCGGATGGGCTTGCCGCACTCCCTCCCTCGAAAAGTCCGAGCCCCAGGCCGCTCGACGTGTCAAGCAAAGAGGTGTGTGTGTGTGTGGTGGGTGACTGGGAAGATACGACCCTGGGAGAGCAGCGAGGCTTTTCCCTTTGCTTGCTGCCAGGGCAGGGCAGGCAGGGCAGCCTGGCTGGCTATTCTTGGGGCCCAGGCCCTTCTTCCCCCCTGTCGTGCGCCCGCGTCTCGTTCACCACCCACGAGCTTGTTGCAGCCGCGCCCCGCACGTGGTCCCCGGAATCTAGTGGTTCCCCACAGGGGTGTGGACTGAAGAGGAGAGAGAGACCGAAGGGGCGTGGCAGATGCGCCGGTACATTTGGGGCGGGGCGCGACCTTTTGCGTTGTGTTGTGGGACATCAAGCATCACCACCAGGGGTAACAGTAAGGGTTGTCCCCATCTTGTGCTGCTTGCTTTTGCTGCCCTTGCCGGTGCAGACGGGACCAGCGCTAGGTACAACCCTGCGCAAATAATCACCGGCCCAAGGGGAGGCAGAGTTCGATTCGGGATTTGAACCACGTTGGCCAGCCCCACACTTCGGTGTCTGCTCCCTGCTTGACCTCAAACTTTGGAGAAACACGAGGCTCGCTTTGGGAAAATGAAGAATAAGAAGAAGAGAAGAAGTGGTTGCTGCTGCCTGCCGAAACAACTCTTCCCTCTTCTGGTAGCCAATGTCCGCCTCGTGATGCAGCTAAGCAACCTACTCGGGACCTTTGCGCCATGAGCTAACCTAACCTAACCTAAGCCGGCGGGGTTTGCATTATCCCCGCCAGTCCGGAGCAGAGCCTAAGCTCCGCCCCGGGGGGCACCCGGCGATCAGGGGCGCCGACCAGGTCAGGGGCCGGGAAAAAGCTCCGCATCCGGATCGAATTAGCGTTTGCGATTGTGCTGATCATTTTTGATCATGGATCGTGGTTTATTGTTTCTCATGCACACACAACGCACACACACACACACGCGCGCAGAAACAACTCCGCATTGCTAAACAAAGGACATCCAAGTACATAAAAATATCATAACTACATTGAGCGTCCTGCTTCATATCTATAACCCAAGTCGTCACGTCCCACACGCATGCCTCGATCGCCGGCATGCTCCCAGACAACACGAGTACGAGCCCTTCCCCGTCCCTCATCCAAATCCATATGTACCGAGACAATACCATACTCCATCCAAAGATATTCTATGAAACCGGCGTATAGTCCGAGGCGTCGTATGCCAGAGAACCAGCTGCTGAACCCTGCCAGGCTGAAAGAAATGAACAGAAAAGAAGGAAAATACTCGTGACAATGGTCCTTGGCCGCGCCCGCCCGGCTAACCCAGTCGACCGGATCCCCAACGGGAATAAGGGTGGAGGAGGATGAGGCGGAGCAAGCGGAGTCCTCTCTGCCGACAGCGGGAATAGTCCGGCGCAGACGGCTGTGGCGCCACACGTGACGCAACCCGGGATGCCGAGGCCGGCTCGGACTGGAGTGGGCACACATCAAAGTTGCTCCACCGTCGCCCGGTCGACCCACCCATCTCCGTGGAGCCCCGTGTGTATACCGATCGGTTCCTATGTATATCAAGAGATTAGAGAGACAAAGTCGTTTCTCTTTTTCTTTGCCTTTTCTCCCCGTTCCCGTTCCCGTCACCCTCAACCCCGCAGCATTCAACCCTCGCGTTCCTCATCCTCCTATACGCGAAGCTGCGACATGGTCGGGGCGCTGGAAAGGACGGAGCCGCCGCCGGCGCGACGGAACGTCCTGAAGGTGAAGAAGAGCGAGACGCAGAAGCAGAAGAAGAGGAACCAGAGGAACACGGCCGAGGCCTGGACCTCGCGGCAGCGCTTGGTGTCGTCGGTGCTGCCGAACCCGATCCAGTCGGTCCCCAGGTCGGCCGGGTCCAGGCTCCCGCCGCAGTTTGTGATCTTCAGCTTGGCCGCCAGCACGATGCCCGCGATGAAGGTGAAGAGCGTGGCGGCGCCGTCGAGCACCACGGCGATGGCCGGCGACAGGAGGGTCGAGACGTAGTGGGTGACGAGGCCGTAGAGGGCGGCCAGCCACACGACGACGGCGACAAACATGGCAAAGTTGACGGCGGCCTGCGCGCTCGGCGCCGCCCCCACGTTGAGCGCGATCATGTTGCCCACCAGCGCCGTCAGCAGCAGAACCCATAGGAGCTGCAGGAGCCGCAGCACGGTCCTGATGACATCCTCCATCGTTGATGTTGGTAGTCGTCTGGGTGTATGTAGTGTTGTGTGCTGATGATAGCTCGTGTTAGTGGGCGTGTTGCTGGGTGATAACAACGAGTGAACGCTCCTCGACACAAAGACGCTCACTCTGTGATGGATCTTGATCCAAGTTGAGTACCGCACTGTGAATATCGAGGCCCGAACGGTGGCGGCAAGGATATAGAGATCGACGCTTTGATGGGTCTTTGATGACGAAAGGCGATGTTGATGGAAGTGGGTTGATTCTCGTAGCCTGGTCCCAGACTGAATTTTTCTCCCTTCGTTTTTCTTATTTCTCCCCACGTCGATATATCTCAGCTCAAGTAGAGGGGATGAAAAAGCATGGAAATCTGGAGAGAAAGACAATGTTTTGATTTAATACAGCGTTTCTTTTTTGTTTTGTGACGAGGTGGTGGTGTCAACACAAATAAAAAAGGACGGCAATTAAGACTGCTCACAGTCGGCTATAGGTAAGTGGTCAACCTTTTTTGCGTTGCCTGGTTCATCGAGAAACGCGGAGGAGCAACCGAAGCAAGCGGCACCACCACACCACCAAGGTCAGAAGGGTGTGTTCAGATGCGGGCCGATGACGTCGTTGGCCGGGCACTCGACATTGGTTAGCAGCGACCGACAACGCCAAGTTCGGCTGTTTTGCACTCGAGTCTCGCTGTTTTTTTCAGGACAAAAAAACATCTGATCTCAAGCATTGCGTAAAAGGAAATCTTCTACAAAAAAAAAAAAAAAATCACTTGTTTACTTTCGCCCTTTATCTTCTTCGTTTTCTTCGCTGCGCGTGTCAACCCACAGGTCGACGATGCATGCAGCAAAGACACGCGCGCTGCACAAATGTCGAGCATTGCTTCTTTCCGACCCGCTTTGCCCCCGCCTCCTCCACACAATCCTCCGTTTGGCGGGGCAACAGCGTAGCGCCCGCAACTACAAGCCCCCTCGTTGACGTGATCCAATTAAGGTCAAGACTGCGTCAAAATAGCGAAGCTTCTGACGGCCAATCAGGTCGCGAATATCTGTCCGAGTCTGAACAATGGCTTGCATCATCGTCAGCATGAGGCCCTTTGCGACGCCCGTCATATTCTGGTCTAGATTGTAGGCGCAGGGGACGAGACTTGGTTTGATTGATTCGACCTCCGTGCAGTTCATCCTGCTCTGGTACCGGTTTTATACCACGGAACATATACATGAGGCCTGTCGGCCCGTTACTCGGTAATAGTCGGGTCTGAATTCCCAGTCCCGGTGATGAGACTGGATGGACTCAAATGTCCCCCGTCTTCAGGTGCCTTAATGTAGCCAAAAAGGCAGCTTCTGCGTCTAGAACAGTCTATGCCCGTCGTTTGATCCTGGCACGCTCGGGTAGGGATCTGCATTAACCATGAAGAAACGTTTGCAGAGAATACGAACCAGCCGTGCCACGGACAGATAAGTTATAAAATCACGATGAATAAATACCGAGCGGCTTGGCAAAGAGATGGATGATTAGGCGCTAAATTGCGGCAGAGAGTTGTGATGATGTGAGTGTTGGGGATGCAGTATGTAGTGTAAAGGGATGGAATGTTGTCGATGGCTGGCTGGGTGGCTGGCTGGCTGGCTGGCAAACCGTATGGGTGTTTCGTCCCGGGGAGCGGATATTGCGCTGAGGCGCAAGAGAGCAACTTCACTGAGCGAAGACGTCGTCCGATTTGTTGCGACCGCTCTGTAAGGAGGGCCATTCTGGGATATGCACCTGGAACGCAGTCTTCGGCCCGTCGGTGTGGCCGGATTCCGTCTGGAAGATGGCGGCGACCAGGCGCATCCACCGGCCAAGGATGGGATCGCCCGCCTCACCAGTTCCTCCCACAGCCCGGTGTCCATCGACATGCCACTGTATTCGTTGTTGGACCCGAATCGGGTGCCCAGAGTACATGGCGGGCGGGTTCCCTCGAGAGATTCGGGCTGCAGTCAAGGCCGACAGGGGCATGGGCAGCCCTCCGGGGACGCAAGCCTGCACCGAAGGGCGTGCTCATAGGGACGATACTGCCTCGGCGGCTCCAGCCACCTCGAAGGCCTTCTTATTCGTCCATTTTATCTCGACGTTGTGCATCCATTCCATGTATCTAGCCCAGCCTGATGCAGAAATCAGTCAGCAAATGTCGTGGGCTCCCAGGAGAGGGTTTTGCACCGGGCGTTGACGGGGTTGGTTACGCACTCCAGTAGGCAAACTTGCGCCCAAAGTATTTCCCAGCAAACGGTATCAGCACCATGGTGAGCATCAGCTGCAGCTGCTCCAGGCTCGCCTCCCATTCCCTCTGAGCGTCCGAGTCTGCCTCGGAGCTGAGCAGCTCGGTAGATATCGACGGCAGCGAGTCGAGGTCGTCGTTGTCTGATGGTGGCTGATCCTCATGCATGACGAACGAGTCCGAGGTCGACATGGCGGGCTGCTTGATCGGTTGTGCGTGGCGGGAGGGACGGGATCGAGGATGCTCCGGTTGCCGGCCGACGAGGGGCAGAGGTTGTTTGGCGGGGATCCGAATGCCCTCGACATGGAATGAGCGAACAGGCGCCGCGTCCGAGGCGCAAACCGCGCAGATATGATATCAGGGCGCCAGGTGCGGGTGATTTGATGGGCGATCCCGCTCAATTCGTCGGCGACAAAGGCAGCAGCGCGGCAGCGGCAAATGGGCGACGGGATCCAAGGTTCCTAGGAGCTCTACAGTACTGGCCCGCTGTTTCCGGACCCACACACCGGGCCGACCAAGCGAGTGAGAAGGCCACGGCTCCGCCTGGATCATGTGACACGACATACGACATACGACTGGTTGAGCGATTCCGTCGAGATTCCATCAGCGTCTTCTGAGTCATCAAGAGGCGAACTGGTTTGGGTAAATCCAAAAAGTCAAGATCCTGGAATGACCTGATCAGAAGGACCCCCATCTTGCTAACGACACGGCGGTTTTGCGGCCCAGAAAGAGGGGGACCAGACGAGCCGATCAGAGCCTCAACAGTCTCAACAACCCAGAGCTCGACACAGCCCAACCAAACCAGCACCCAAGATTCCACCGCGTCATTCAGACGAGCAGTCACCTATCACGCAGCGAAAGATCGAAGCCGTAATTGATCCCACCGCTGAGCTCTGCCGCCGAGCCCGACTTCACTGCGTGCAGCACGGAACAAGCTTGCAATATGGATTCCGACGAGGTTAGTTAGCACTCAGCCAGCGGTTTTAGGCCGGCAGCCCCCTGTATTGCAACGCCGCCAACCCACAAGATTCGCCAGATTCGTCAAGTGCGGGCAGCCCCTCCCACCATCCTCAGCACCGCCCGCCGCCACACACACAAAGTGGCACCCCACCACATTTCCATGATTGCTCAGTGAGCAACCTGACCTTCGTCAACCGTCCTTTGTGTGTGCCCCGTGCCTCTGTCCATCCATATCTGCCATCGCGCTGCTGAACGCCACGTCCTTGTTCTCTTGTCACTTCTCATCCCTACAGGCCCCTATTTTTCCCTGGCAAACGCCCCGCACAGGCATTTGATGGACGTCTACCCAACCTTGGCGGGAGAGAGGCAAAGAGCTGCAGAAAAAAAGTGACTGCAGTCAAAAATCGCGAGCAACCCGCTAACTTTCCGCTGGCCACCGAGCAGACCCAACTCCCCGAGCGCAAGGCCCGCAAGTCGGTCGCTTTCACTGAAGAGAAGCTGGTCGTCGACGCAGAGGGCAAGGTGACGAAGATGTCATCTCCAAACGACGACACCAAGGACACGGCGCAGTCCCATACGCCTCGTACGCCGCCGCTCTCCGCCGCCCTTGGTGCATTTACTGATGCATCGAATCAAGTTCCCGCCGACGATGCCGCCGCTCCCGCCGCCCCCGAGGATGACGGACTGGACCTCACGCTGAAGAAGAAGAAGAAGAAGCCCAAGAAGACGGAGGACGAGGAGGGCGGTGAGGATGCCGGTGGAGACGACGCCGCGGCCGACGACGGCGGCCTCGACCTGACGCTGAAGAAGAAAAAGAAGAAGAAGGTGCCCAAGGATGGCGAGGACGACTTTGCCGCCAGGCTCAAGGCCGCCAACCTGGAGGACAAGGAGGGCGAGGATGGTGCCGAGGAGCAGGCCCCTGCCGTCGACGAGGGCGACATGGACGCCGGCACAGGCATTTGGCAGCACGACGCCACCCAGACGATCCCCTACGAGCTGCTGCTAAAGCGCTTCTACAAGCTTCTGGAGGAGAAGAACCCCGATCACGCAACCAGCGGGACCCGCAGCTACAAGATCCCGCCCCCGCAATGTATGCGCGAAGGGAACAAGAAGACCATCTTCGCCAACCTTTCGGACATCTGCAAGCGTATGAAGCGTACCGAGGAGCACGTGACGCAGTATCTGTTTGCCGAGTTGGGAACGTCGGGCTCGACCACGGGCGGCAAGGCCCTGGTTATCAAGGGTCGTTTCCAGCAGAAGCAGCTCGAGAACGTGCTGCGGAAATACATCAGTGAGTCACGGGCAATCCCGGCCACGCAAATTATTGCATTACTGACTGCTGACACCATCTGATCCCTCGGCTAGTCGAGTATGTCACCTGCAAGACCTGCCGATCGCCCGACACAGAGCTCAACAAGGGAGAAAATCGACTGTACGTGGCATCCTGGGACTCGCATACCCGACTGCTCCCCATGTGAGGAGACCGCCATGTCCCCTACTGACATCAACGCATAGGTACTTTATCACGTGCAACTCGTGTGGATCTCGCCGCTCCGTCACAGCGATCAAGACTGGTTTCTCGGCACAGATTGGCAAGAGAAAGAAGATGCTCAAGGGCTAAACTGCTCGTTTCTCGCGTACCGCTTTACGGACGGCCAGAATCGCTCATGCCAGGCACCAGCGCGTCGGGATGGCATCACGTCGGAAACATGTCTTTGGCCCCACTCCGGTTTTTTTTCTTGGGGGAAAAATCCTGTTTCTTTTATCGCGCCGTTATCCCGGATAGACAATGGAAGACTCTTACGATGTTGGATGTTGCCGACGGGACTTGTTGACCTGGTGGCATGACCCCTGACGATACCACAGTCCTTACAAAGGTCGGTGATGACCTCAAAGTAGTGTGATCCGATTCTGGAATCCCTGCTGGGGCAGGCTTGTGGTTGGCGGCTGGCTACCTCTACTGATATCCATATGTAGTGGAGTCACCTCTTTTTTTTTCTCCTCATGGGTAGCGTCGGGGCGGGCGAGCAAAGACGATTTAATACAAAGCCATGTTATTGGGCCCATGCCTCCTACACGTGGTCTCTATTCGTTGAGGGACGCGGACTGGGTCGAAGGCTCCGTTTTCTAGATTCCTTCAAGCGAAACTGGATTGACCACATTGTTATTCCCTTTATATCCCCGACTTGTCATCTCTTTCTCTGCACTAAATAAAGCGTCCGCCATCCGTCTCGACTGCTATGCGTGCATGGGCGGCTGTTCTCCTAGTCGGCATATCTGGCGCCACAAGTGGGGCTCGGCAACCTCCGTCTGGGGCCGGGTGTCTATATCGAACAACTTACCGTCTCTGATCCCATGAGCTACCTAGTACCTGTGTGTTGCGTTGCCGGGGCTCTTCTTCTTGCCATTCTCTTGTCTTCCCACAGCGCCGTCCATTTTCGTCCCTGCGCAATGCTATCATCGCTGCTTGTCGGAGCGAGGCTCGTCGGGAGGAGCACTGGGGCAGGTATCGTGGAAGTGGAAGGCTTGCAGCCCAGCTTGGAGGGACCTTATGTCGGTAGGTAGGTAGGTATCTAGGTAGGCGTAGGTAGGTAGTCGCAAGCAAGCATGGTTCCGAAGCCATATGCTCGGGAAGGTACCAGGCTGGCACCTGTGCGCGTGACCCTTCCTTTGGTGGCGTTCGGGCTAGAAGGGTGACTCCTGCCAAAATTTTGGCATATCAGTACTCTTTGTCCCACGGAAAGAAGAATGTAGGCGTGCTCTGGCTTCCATGCTCCAGGTAGCTCTATCTATTTGCGATTTGAGATCCTACCCAAGTACCACATCGTCAACGAAAAGGCCTCGGTGATCGATCTCGCTCCCGTCATATACTGCCATCACTTTCTGTGTTTTCTTTTTTTGGGTAGAGAGTGCCGCAGCGTTAGGGTATTTCTTCGGCCTTTACCTAAACGGCATTATCTTGACCCAAGGAAAAGCCCACAGCGATTTCCCATACACGAACGAGCGCGCAGATATCCCCTCGCATGCGATACACGAGTCCGCCGCGGCCGAGCATCAACCCCGGATAACACCAACACACGGCCTTGTCTCTCGAGCTGATATTGAGCAAGAATATTTGCCGTGATACCCTGGGCCTTTGATTCGCGAAGCTAGAGCTGGCCTCGATCCCTGGTTCTCGCACAGTTGGTTGAGAGACCGGGAGAACTCTCACCGCGGTCCAAGGATCCAGTGTGTAAGTACCTAATATCTCTCCAGGAGATTTCCAAGGTCCCGGTCGTGCTACTACAGCCCGTCGCATTCTTTCAAGCTGTCAGAGCTGCATGCAATCCATTGTTGTGATAGTTTCTCTCTGCCCGCACATCTCTGGCCGGCACCACTAACTCGCCTCTGGGACCATCATAGCTCAGCCACTCTCCGGTTCGACATCGCAGTCCGGCACTGTTTGGCAAACCATCAGGCTACTGCGTTGCAACCCTCGTCCCTGCATCTGGCTTCCCGTATCCTGCCGCCTCTCCGCAGCCGCCGAGTTCTTCCTTGCATAGGCCTGGCTCGTTCATCGGTTGCGGACCGCCGTCGCCCACACAAACAGCTGCGCTAGAGGTCTTTGTGTGATTGGTAGAGCTGCCACGGTAGAGCTTCCGAAGTGCGTCTTACTGCGATCGACGCCTGTCGCTTGATTCCATCTCAGAAGCCTCCTCAACATCGGTGGGCATCATCAGCAAGCATTCAGCTCGCGCAGGGCAGATAGCTGTCGCGATCTGTGTCGTTGTGTTTACATGGCGGATCTTTGTGCTACTTTGTGTCTAGCAAAAGACAGCACTACCTTGCTCGGTAAGTACGTCGGGTGCTGCTTTGTATCTGAAGGGTGCGGCGTAGACTCGGCTCCTACTGCAGCGCATGCTAACTCATATCTCAGACATGCCTCCGGAGCGCACCCCACGCGGATGGGGGTATGGCAGGCGAGTATCCAGGACAGATCCCCAGGAGGCCGCAACAGACGACTCTACCAGTCGTCTTAGCCCCGCGACTGCGCTTTGCTGCAGCAGGAGCTTTGGTATTCGCAGACTCGGGGCCATATCAGACAGTAGCTCTGGATCCAGCTCAGTCGGTCGCATCTGGATCGAGATCGACGAAGCTATCGAGGCTGCCCGCTCCTGCATTGCTCGTGCTCAGGATGGTGCTCTTGGAGCCGCCGAGGTCACGCCCATGTCGGCACGTGCAGAAGGTTCGCCGACCAGACCTGGAGTGCTCCCGGGCATGACTGCTCGGGGAGGATTTGAGTATCCCGCCACTACCTCAGTGCCCCCCTCGAGACTCGAAACCCTATCCCCAGGTAGGAAAGCGTCCATGCAGAAGGTTCGGGACTTTCAGAACCTGGTCGAGCGCCTCCAGCATGCAAGGCTCAATACCGCCGGCAGCGGGTCTGCCGACAACCCCTCCCGGAAGGACGGGGCCGGCGCACGCAAGCGGGTTGACATCAGCGAGGAATCCAACCTGACCTCGTCGTCGTTGTTGAGCAAGGGAAGCTTACTAACGGCCGTCTCGATCCCCACTCCCGGAGTGTCGATGGACGAGGGCGCCTACCAGGCCGCCAGCGACGGCAAGAAGGACCATGCCGTGATGGAGGATATCAGCACCGAAGTAGCCAAGCCAAAGAAGGCCAAGGGCTTTAACCCGGCCGCTGCTGTGTTTGCCCCGGCCAAAGAGAACGCTCTGCCGGCTGCAGCCAAGATGGGAAGCAGCGACCAAGGTCATCAGATAGCTGGACAGCCTGCTGCCCCCGACGCCTTCATGAACGGGGCCCCGATCCCGGGCAGCGGCATTCCACCCGGCGGCCCACTGATTGCCATCATCCCACCACCGATAATCCAGACCCCGCAGGGACAGCTACTGCCTACTTCTCCTTTCGGTGTCGCCCTCCCTATCAGCTCCAGCGTGATGCAGACCGACCTCTCGGCGCTGGTTGCGATGCAGCAGCTCGTGGTGCAGCAGACTGCTCTGCAGGCCCAGCTCGCGGTGGCTGGAGGAGGCGTGCTTCCCATGCTGGGACAGCGTCCGCCTCCGGTTGCTGGTCCGGCTCTTCCTCCTTCTCGCTCGGGCTCTCCGGTAAAGGCTGCTTTTAAGCCTTCTGGCCCGGCCTGGAACAAGTCTAGGTCGATGGCGATGCCGATGTCAATGCCGCCAGGAATGCCCAACTGCCCTGCGGCTCCAAGGCCGCCCCAGGTCCCTCTGGCGCCGGTGACGGCGCCGAGGCCTGTGGTCAACCAGGACCTGCTCAAGTTCGACGCCAGGGGAAGGCTCATGGACGTCCGCAAACCTCGCGGCCATGATAACCCGCTTCTGCAGCTTCAATACGAGGCCGCCATCGAGTGGAAGAAGGCGAACGTCCCCGGCTACGCCGAGGAGTGCCGTCGGCGACAGAACGAGCGCAACGAGCGCAACGCCCTCCGAAACGTGCATCAGCATCTGCTGCAGCACCAGCAGCACTTTGCGCAGGGCCCTCACTCGGCCAATATGCCCGGACGGGCCCGTGGCGACGACGTGGCCTAGAAGGCTCCGCAGCCCAGACAGCAGCCGGACTCAAGGGCTTTCACAAAGGCCACGGCGTCAAAAGATGCTGCAGCCTGCATCATCGACCTCGCCAAGCATGAGGTGCAAGAAGACGAAGCGTGTACGAGTACCACTGCTACAAATATCAAAAAGAAACCGGCCCCTTCCTCGGACGGCACGGTGGCGAGCACCGGCACTGTCATAAATAATCGCGAATCGACAAAGGAAAATCGAAGGGATGTATCCCCGTTGTAATGTTTAGCGGATCGACACCAAATTTTTGTTTTCTTTTCTCGAGCTACACACACAGACTACGGCGGCGGGTCCGGTACCGACACTCACCGGGTCACATCACGACGACGACGTTCTGTCAGCAACTTCACGACTGGCTCCTCGGATGCCATCATCGGAGGGCGATATTCTGTGCCCGTTTCACGCAAAAAGCTATATTGTTACGAGACCCTGACCGAGGGGCTTGCCCTGTATCATACCTACTTGATGGCACTTTCCCCACCACAGCCATACCTAGCGATGGATGGTATGTTTTTGCGACCACACTATTGAATAATACTCACTGAACGGAGGAGAAAGTGAACGGCAAAAGAAGGAAGAAAGAAGCTGGGGGGACAAATTACCAGGAAAACTATCGTGTCTCGTCTCAGACTCCTCGGAAAGGGTCCACGAGTGTATTGGTTATGTTTTGTCCATGGCTTGGCGGCCACTGACGAGTTTATAAGGCCATGATGGATATGGTTGAGCAGCAAACGAGAGCTGGCTCTAATTTCATGTTATGATTACATCTTATGACGGATTTGATCGGTGGGGACAGACTGGTCGGGGTCTTAGCTTCAACGAGACACTCAACCTGGATGAGAAAGTCCGGAGCAGGAGTGTTTCTTGGAAGGGATGCATTGGTTCACGATGTCAAAGGGGAGATGGATACGCCGATACGGGCCTCTTATTCTATTATTATCTTTCTTATCCAGTCTCTTTATGGGATTTCTTTCTGTTTTCACTCCCATTGTACTTTAGCTTGGCTTGTTAGGAAATCCACGCACTGTTTGAGTAGGTCGTGTTCAGGACCTGATGCGAGGCGACGCTTGGCAATGCTTGCTTTGGTTTATGGATGGGAACTAATCGGCCCGATGTCGGCATCACCACACGATGAGTGGCTTTTCGACTGTTCCATCACGTGGACCGCTCGTGTAGACGGACGCTGCGGCGGGAGGTGCTCTTGTCCTGGAGAAGCTTATTCCTCGCCCGCTACCGGGAAACTCGGAACCTCAATCGCCACCAGGCACATCCATTTTCTGACCTTTTTGTCTGATACCCGCCGACTTGGTATGGTTCTACCAGCCCGTCTCAACCCTCTATTAATGGGAGGACATTGACTCCTCGGCAGTGGCAATCAGCGGGGGCGGGGTTCTGGACTCCTCGACCGGCCTTCCCATTACATCACCAACCTCATCCAGGTCTGGAGGCCCGTGAAGCAGCTCGGGTAACCCGGCGGTCTCGGCCAGGGGAGCCTCATGTGCTGGATAATCGCTGGCACATGCCAAACCGACACTGGCATTCGTGCTGCCTCCCATCCCTAAAATGCTACACGTCAAGCTGGGGTCGATTGGGTGACACGCGGAGTAGAGTTGCCATGCCCAACGGCTTTCGTCTTCCCCCTTGTTGAAAGCATGTCCTAGAAGCATTTCGGTTCAAAAAAAAAAAAAAAAAATAAACTTCGATTAATATATCCGCATCTCGCACCCTGGCTGCCCTCAGGCTGACGCCCACCACACTGCGCACAGCATCCACGGGTTTTATCGGAACGCGCCTCGGGCGTGTCCTCGGTCTCCTCCCGGATGGCTGGGTGGTATTGTCCCTGTCCGGACCGCCTTGGGGAAGAAACTCTAAACCCAGTCAAAGCTGAGGTCTGCCACAAGTGGTCAGAAAAATGCCCGAGGGAGGTGAAAAAGATGCACTCGATGCTTTGCACAGACGCACCTCTGGTTGCGTTCTTCACGGCAAGCCGTGAATCGTGTGGCCGAGGTTGTCAAAAGGATCCCATCACTGCTAGGCCTGTGGTCCACCGCAGGCCGAGTTCACGCTGGGTTCGTGCCCTGGGCCGTAAACCGGCGTCGAGCGAGGATGGATGGACTTCCTTGCAGTAAGGCTGGGGAAAGGCAGGCCCGCCCCGGGACCTGCACTTATGGCCTGACCTGCTGCCGAGACCATTGCTGATGGTGCCGCCTGCTGCTGCTAATGCGGCCGCTGGTGTGATTCACTGGGCCTCGATCCCAGATGTGGCACAAATGGTCGGATACTGCATTATATGGAAGGCAGGGCGCGCGAAGAACAGGCACTGGCATACTGGTGGTGGCTGGGCGGTGGCCAACGGGACCTATTACAGAGGTATTTCCACATCCTTAACTGACAGTCGGTCCAACATTCTTAGCTGACGGATGCAAAGAGCCTCAAACTTGGACTCGAGGCTAGCACGAGCGCTACTGGGCTATATATACGCGGTTTGCCTAGCATCTTTGGGTTGGATTCGACATCTTCTTCAGCCCGTCCACCTAGGTATCAGCCCCTGCACCCCCGCTGTCGGCTCCTTGTCCAAGAGATGCAGATCTTCCCGTTGGTTCCGAGTCTCATTGCCCTTATTTGTGCGTCTGGTACTCTGGCCGCACCTCCCTATAGTCGTCAGGCGCCCCCATTGCCTGAAGATGACTGCTGCCGGTTCGACTCGTCAAAAGCACCAGCTTGCTGGGGCAAGTATAACCTCTCGACGGACTATTACGACGACGGCCCCAGCACAGGCGTCATACGGGAGTACTGGTTCGATGTCGTCAACTCCACCATGGCCCCTGACGGGGTCAACAGGACAGTGCTTTCCATCAATGGAACCGTACCAGGGCCTACCATCATTGCAGACTGGGGAGACACCATCGGTTAGTGACAGCCATCGACGGCGGCCGTGAATATAACAAAACAGCAGCAGGACTGACTCTACCGACTTGGCTATAGTCGTTCACGTCCGGAATCTCCTCCAGGACAACGGCACGAGCATCCATTTCCACGGAATCCGGCAAAATTACACCACCGAGATGGACGGCGTTGCATCCGTCACTCAGTGCCCTACACCTCCTGGCGACTCGATGACCTACACTTTCAAGGCGACGCAGTACGGGACTTCGTGGTATCACAGCCACTTCCAGCTACAGGCCTGGTACGTTGCGGCGCGATTGACACCTATGAACCATCCACTAACAGCCATGTTCATCTAGGAATGGCGTCTTTGGAGGCATAGTTATCAACGGACCGGCCTCTGCGCCTTACGATGAGGACTTGGGGACCCTGATACTCAACGACTGGTTTCACGAGACGGCCGACCAGCTCTACGCCCGGGCCTCGACGAGAGGGCCTCCGGTGGCCATGAACGGACTGCTCAACGGCACCAACGTCTTTGGCGACCGCGGGAAGCGGTTCGAAACCGAGTTCGAACCGGGCAGGCGGTATCGCATCCGCGTCGTCAACGGAGCCATGGACACCATGTTCCGCTTCATGATCGACGGGCACAACATGACCGTCATCGCGACGGACCTGGTGCCCATCGTGCCCTATACGACCGGCAACGTCAACGTCGGCATCGGGCAGCGCTACGATGTCATCGTGACGGCCGACGCCCCCGCCGACACCTACTGGCTGCGCGCCGTGCCCTCGACCACTTGCGGCAGCCGCCACGCCGACCTCATGAATATCAAGGGCATCGTGCGCTATCGCGGGGCGCCATCGTCGGCGGAGAGCTCCCCGACCACGGCGATGCTGCCGTACGAGGACAGCTGCGCTGACGAGCCTGCGGCGAGCCTTGTGCCCGTGGTTCCCCTCGACGTTGGCGAGGCCAGCCGCCAGGACGCGTTCGCTGTGGGCTTGCAGGTGGTGGATGGCTGGTTCAAGTGGACGCTGAACAAGAACACGTTCCTCTCCGATTGGAACTATCCCAGTGAGTTTCAGTCTTCTGCCTCCTGCTTGTGTGCGGCCGACACGAAGGCGGGATTCTTTACTGACGGCAGGTTTACCCCTTCATGAAGGTCTTTTGCAGGCCATCTCGGACAATCAGAATTGGAAGCCCAACCAGCAGGTCGTGAACCTGGAGGGGGTGAACCAATGGGTGTATTTTGTCATTGAAAACACCGGCTTTGTAAGTGCTTCAAGCAACTAATCCAGAGCAGACTTCCGAGGCTGCATCCCCATTGGGCTGGCCGGTCTAACTGAGCTTTGCTGACAATTCCTCACAGGACCACCCTATCCACCTCCACGGTCACGATGTGCATGTCCTCTCTCAAGCAAGGGGCAGCCACTCCCAGAACACGACTCTGCAGCTCAAGAACCCACCACGGCGCGACGTTGTGATGCTACCCGCCCATGGCCACCTGGTGTTGGCGTTCAAAACGGATAATCCGGGCGTCTGGCTGATGCACTGCCATGTGAGTGGTTCTTTTCCTCCGTCACTCTCTCGTTCTCTCTCGCTTGCACGTCTCTTGAAGCTAATCCATCATCTGGGGTGGGAAATCCCAACAGATCGGCTGGCATACCGGGCAAGGCTTTGCGCTGCAGCTGGTCGAGCGTGCGGCCGATATCCCTTATAACAAATCGGTCCTCAGCGACAGCTGTATGACGTGGAACTCGTACGCCACCAGCTTCAACATCCTGCAAGACGACTCTGGAATCTGACTGGTTTTGGGATGGGCGCTTCTCTGAATGTTGTCGAGCTTTTGGTTTTCGCTTCTTATGTGTGCGCGCTCTTCTCTATTATACCTCTAATGCCCCCTTCACGATAGCACTCATACCCCATGTTTTTTTGAGCGCGAGTTCAGTTGTAAATGTCTTTTGGCCGAGTGGGATGTAATGAGTGTCGACATTCTAAATGGTGGTTAATTTTTGTTGGTGAACTTTTTATGAACGGGTTGGTCTTTTGAGTCCAAAAAAAGCGGCGATGTATAGCTGAGATAGTTTTCCTCTTTGCTGCTTGGTGGCAGGCTAAGCGTTTGGTTGATATCTCTGTCCACCCGAGAGGTGTCTCACCTCGGCGGTTCCTTGTTCCTTGTCTCAGCGCTAGACCCGCACAAGGTCGTCTTCCACCTTGACATTCTCGTTCATCTGTGCCGGGCCCGGCTTGATCAAGGGCCGGAAACAAGGTCCCGTGAATTCCGTAGTGTGGCAGAGATAACTCGGAGAAGGGGAAGAAGACAAAGAAGCAATCGATCCATCGACTCTCTTGCCCCTGTCCTCCTCGTCCTCCTCCACCTCGCGCAAAGGCTCTGCGGTCATCATCCAGGCAGGCAACAGCCGCCGCTTCACCATCCCCCGTCCTTGCACCCACAGGCTGGGAGGGCCGTTTTCCCGCGTGGCGGCCACCTGGCCCTGAAGGGC
>GL876971.1:1556846-1570980 GCA_000193285.1 Magnaporthiopsis poae ATCC 64411 | reverse complement strand
ATCGTGGTGGGCCGGGCGCAGGGGAGCCGCGGTGGCGCCGGCGAGCAGGACTCCGAGGGTGATGACGAGGATTTGCGTCGGGTTGAGCATCTTGATCTTTTTTTTCTCGTTTCCCCTCTGGTAAGGCAGGCGTTGTTGTATGGTGAGTGGCGGAGTATTTCGCTAGACTCTCCTGTTTGTGGTGAGGGAGGTGCGGTTCGGGAGATGATAGCACAAGATGATGGGCGGGAGAATGCCCGGATCTATGTGAATAAATTCTTGAGCATCTCGGCAAAGGAAAAAAGCTGATTTTGCGTCGTCCATGATGACAGTGGCTCAACTCAAAAGCCACAGGAGAAGGTTTGTTCCACTCCTAGTACTGAGGCTGAGCCCAACAGCCAGTCGACATTTACTTTTCTCTACCCGCTCCTCTCTCTTAATCTCCGGTGACCTTCTACTGTCCGTAGTCTCTGGGCGTTCTCCTTCATCTTGCTTCCATGTCCCGCTCAACTCACGTAGGCGGCCATGGCCACCATCCGTTTCACCACTCCAAAAGACGCGCGACCTGATTTCGCACAGGCGTGATTGGTGTCTGTCTGCGTGTCAGGAGACGAATGTCGCTTCCGTCTCCCGCGGTTGGATTACCAACGACCCAGCCCTTTGGGGGTTGTATGATGAGCTCTTTTTCCGACGGCTTTAAGGAATCGCGAAAAAATGAAGAGCAATTAAGAGTAGAAAAAAAATGTAGAAAAACGACAAGCGAATGAGGAATTCGAACAGGGATAGACGGAGGCGGTTGAAACGCCTTGCTGGATTGGCCAGAAAGTAAAAGGAAGAAAACAAAAAGCAATTGTTCTTCCGAGACCCTATCAAACATTTCAATCGGAAGGTGACCTCACCGCCAAGCCTCGGAGCCACTCAAAACCACCTCATCAGCTGCGTATGCTCTCGTGCTTTGACATCACCGACAACGGCGGGCTTCAACGCCCAAAAATATCGTCGAGACGCTCAATGCAATGGAGTTGCAGCAGATGCGAAAAAAAGAAAAGAAAAAAAAAAAACGAAGTCCGAATAAAACAAAAAGCAAAGCTGGTAGGAAAACTGCAATCGGGGATCCATAAAATGTTTCTTTTTCGTAAAAAGGCTATTTGGTTGAGGCACGGCTGATTGAAATTGTGAGGTTGTCGTCTCGACGATTTTTTGGACAGGGTGCGGCTGTGTGTACTGAGCCGCGCCCAACAGAGAAGCTTTCAGTGATAAGCATTGTCGACGAGAATACAACACATATCCTCCCTCTTCATGCTGTGACGCAATCAGAAAGATCTTTCCAGATACCACCATCGCCGGAACCATGCCTATGCCTAAAAAGAATTAAAGTTAAAATGCCGAGCCTTCCGAGCCCGCATCTGGCTCCCACTTATAGAAAGCGGGCGCCGTGGGATGAGTAGGTGAGCGTTCCTGGAAAAAAGACGGGGATTGGATTATGGCGACGCGAAAATACAACGCACGCACATCGCTCGAAACAAAAAAGCATCCCGACCCATCCACGCCAAGATTGTATACGATATCAGGTTGCGCCAATACAATTCTGCTGTCCCTGGAGCGTAATAGATGTGTGAGACGACGGAGGTGGACACTCAGCGTAAACAAGTAGAATGCGTGCGACTGTGATGGTGTATATAAACAGGGCGTCGTGCCACCCAAGAACACATCTTGATCTCCTTTCCCAGTATCCCAACCAGCCAGTTCGCAAACCCTCGTCTTAGATCCTCGTAAAACATTCCCCTTATCACGCCAACATTCCTACCACATCGACAACCACACAGACGGTCGACCCGGTCAAAAAACAGCCAAGATGATGTTCTCCCAAGTCTTCTCTGCCGTGCTCCTCGCACTGCCCTTCACCCTCGCCCAGGAGGAGCGGCCGGAGTACACGCTCTGCGGCGCGCCGGGGATGGAGCCCTGCGCCGAAGGGCTCCAGTGCATCGACAACCCCTACAGGCCCGCCAGCCGCAGCTGCGGCATGTCCTGTGACGTCCCAGGTTCGTACCTATGGCGACAGGGGAGAGGCCTGGCCGAGGAGATCGGACGTTGCTGACATGGCGCCAATGTGCCCATCCACCTTAGGCATCTGCGTCCCACAGACCCCTTCCGATTCCGCCCCCGGCTCCGGCGCCGGTGCCAGGTGCGGAGGGCTTGAGGGGTCAACGTGCGGTGATGGGCTGAAATGCGTCCAGGTCCAAGGGGACGACGGCGACGACGATGGCGACGACGACGACGACGACAACAATGACGACAACGACGGCGACGACGAGTTCTGCAACGACTGTGTGGGCATCTGCGTCTGAGTTTGGTTGAATCCCATGTCAACGGGCATCATGTCAAGCTGGCCTTGAAAAATGTTTTTCTTTACGAGTTTATGTTTATCACATTGCATTGAACCGGTGTTAGTGGGCGGACGGTTCAGGGGGAGAGCTAGATTTACGAGAGAATGCTTATGCAATTAACGTCTAAAAGCGAAGCCCCGGGTTCTGAAGAGCATGATAAATGGTGTAGCACAACGAAGGGAAAACGCAACCGATGGGAAATGGTAGTAAAGAGCTCCAGGGACATCGAAACAACAAGTTTGGCAAGACTTCCATCCGGGTCTCGCGAGTCGTACATTCGTCACAATTAAAAAGAGAAAGAGCACAAAATTCGGCGGCAACGGGAATTAATCGTGGCAGGAGCGCTCAGCTCGACTCCTCATCACTCGTTGCCTCGATGTTCGCCTTCTTGGCGCGCTTATCTCGAGACGGTGGCCTGGGAGCCTCGGTGGGAGGATCGACTGTGCTGGCCTCGACGTCCTGGACGTCCTCGCCCATCTTGCGCAGCTCGGCGTTGATGGCCGGGGCGTTCTTCAGCAGCGCCTGATACTGATCGAGCGTGAGCGAGATGCCCTAAAGGTGCGACAGACATTTTCGAGATTAGTTCGCCACTTTGCCCGATAGGGAGACACAAGACGATGCTACCACCAAGCCGGCGGCGGCTCACCTTTTTGCCGGGCTTCAGCTCGCCACCCTGATCGTAGTACTCGCGGATGTTGACGAGGACCATTTTGTTGAACTTGGCGATGCCGACGCGACGTTTTGCAGAAATCTGTCCAGCCCGTCAGTCGGGCGTGCGCTGGGAGGTACGGGGGAGAATATTGGGCGCAACGCGAATTACCTCCCAGTACGGGTTGCCCTCGCCGTCCACTCCCGAGCCGAGCGCGGCGGGCTCTTTTGACTTTGCTTCTTTCGGCTTTGTCTCCTTCGACTTGACCTTCTTTGCAGGCGCCGAAGCCGGACCGGCATCGCCGTCGTCGGAAGCGTCCTCCTCGACGCGAGCGCGCTTCTTGCCGAACCTGGGCATTGTTTTTGCGACGATGGAAGGGCCGAAACGGAGCTGAAAGGGTGCTTTTTCTGAGTTTGATCAACTCAATCACCTTGCCAATTGACCGTGGAGGTTCTGCTCTTGAAATGGGCCAGCTTTGTGGCGATTGCCCGTCTGTTCCCGTCGGGCTCTCTCGCGCTGGAACCTGAGCGTGTTTGCCCCACTTGGACGCGTGGTCACGTGGTTTAGCAATAGTCCGCCACTCACTTTGACATGCCAACAATAAAACCCCGTTTGGACATCATCGGCCCGCCGATTGTTTGAGCTTAAAAAAGTTTGTGGGATTGAACCGGAGGATAAACCTCCACATGTGATGCGTCCGATATATCAGGCTTGCAATACCTGGCGTCCTCCCCCCGAGTTAATCACGATGAAGCCCTTGACATATTTCATACTTGCCCAAGGCGCCTGCATGCCACCAAAGTGATGGTCACCTGATATGAAGTCAGCCGACCCATCGGAAAAAATAATAATACAAACGGTCTGTAGATAATCTCGTCAAAGGCGGCGTGGGCGGCTGCGCGATCTGGGATGCAAACGGCCGCCTCAGCCACCGCAATCGCCCGTTTTCACGACAAACAGCGGACATGGGACAACAATTCCATAGCCTGGAGCCCTAGCCGATTAGCTCAACATGGCAGCAGACGGGTACTGGTGACACGGGTTTGTTGCTACCCGTCGAGTCGCCGGATGTGTCAACGACAAACGGAGACTTGGCTGTAGAAACTGTTGTTTGCTTAACCTCCCACGTTGTAAGCCTGATTCCTGGGGCAGGCTTCAAACCAGCCATGGCTGCCTTATTTCTTCGTCGGTCCTTGTTCCTTGCTTCCTCTTGGTTCCTCCAATCTCTCGAGTCTTTAATAATCCAGCCAAGAACTGCGCTCCGCTGGCTGCCTCTGTCATAGCATTTATTCTCCATCATCTCCGTGCTCCGAAGCTTCCTCAGGTGTCGAGAGACGATGCCTCCCACCAACTCAGAGGCGGCTGGCCCGGTCCATCAAAACCAACCTGCACACTTGGCCTGTGCCAATAACGGAAATGTTGGCGAGACTGGTAGCGGCCCATGCACCAACAAAGCCAAGAGCGTCTGCGGCCGCTGTGGCCTCGTTGCCGTAAGATATATCCTCGCAAGCAATCTACGGGTGCTCGGCAGTGAGTGCTGTGGGAGTATCCAGTTAACCAGATTCTTCCTCGCCAACTCAGTACTGCGGCAATGTGTGCAAGAAACAACACGCCCAGCAGCACAAGAAGGACTGCGAGTCTGAGCTGCTAAAGCCTGGCTGGCAGCCTGGCTGGGCCAAGGAGAGTCGCGTGCCCTCCTTCATGGGCGGATCTCAGTTCGTCCCATTTGGTTTCATGGGCGGGTTTCTATGGGGAAACGTCCCTGCCATCGATGTAATCAAGCTTCGAGGCAACGAGGGGCCTAGCTTCAAGCAGGATCTGGACGTACTCTTCGCCGGTATGTACCTGGGGTGGTACCTAAGTCGCACCCGTCTACTCAACGAACAGGCTGGGTCCTTGTGATATCCCCACTGACTACTTCCTATACATAGCCACCGGGGACCTGCGCAACGTCGTCATGTCCATCAGCCAGCTGCCGGGAGAGTACAAGCACGCGGTGACCACGGTGATCAACGACAAGGCTCCCTACGTCCTTGCCCGTAACGCAATATTCCTGCTCATCTTCGCCACTGTCGAGGACAAGAACCTGGCGGCCGACTGCGTCTTGCACATCTTCTACTCCGCCTTCATCACCAAGTTGCACATGGAGATCCTCACCCGCAAGGTCCAGCCGCTGGTCCGCGAGGTGTGCGACAAGACCTCGGGCAAGAATCCGGACGCGCTGCTGGCCAAAACCTGGACCTTTGGTGGCGCCCAACAAGGCACTACCGAAATCCGCCTGGTGCTCACGAGACGCCAATGGCACGCCCTCCTCGCCATGGTCCAGGGACCCAATGACCTCGGGCTGGCGCGGGCCAAGACCATTCGGGATAGGGTGGTTAACGCCCCCGAGCGGGTCGACTACAGGGAGCGCCACATGTTCTGCCAGCCCCCCAACCTCCGCATGGGCTTTCACAAGTTCAGGGCCGACGGCATTCTTCTTCCCTTCGGGGCCTCGAGGGCCGACTTTGTCGTTCCGAATCCGTGAGTCCCTCATATCTCCCCTCTGGGTTTAACATTTAACCTGGATAGGTCATCGTTTCACAGTTCCAGTTCAGCGACTAACCCCAGCGGTGTACCTACCACCAGCACAATCTTTCACATGAAGGACATTTGGCCCATGAAGGACAGCGCGGATCCCTTGGAGGGCTGGTCCCTCCCCAAAATCCTCCAGTCGCAGAACGGCCCGGCCAGGGAGGACACGTACGGCGCTCTCTACGAGTACGTTCTCGCCCGTTTCTGCGAGTTTCACGACCAACTGGCGGTCCGGAAGCTCTCCTTTGAGCTGCACTGCGTCGACGCCCGTCTCCTGAAGGATTTCGTTGGCGACAGGAAGTTCGATCGTATCGAAGTATGTTTTTTTTTCTCGTTTCTTTCTATTTTCACTTTTCGGCTACTGTAATCCGCGGGGAAAGTGTTGAAACGGCTCATGGCTTCCTGCTAATGGCTACCCGCCCCAAACAGACATCGAACATAGTGGACGAGAACTACGTCGGCATCGATGACACTCTTCACGTCCTCGCGCCCCTGCTCAAGAGCACCGAGGTCAACAACAAGGCCACCATCGTGACGCTCTTCCTCAATGCCGTACCTGCGATGGTCGGAATGTTGGGGCCCGGATTCGAGCAATTGGAGTGCACCGAGTTGATCCCAAAAGTCATGCCCTACATGTTCGAGTCTCCAGGATCGACCAGCCGCAACCCGTCCCCGAATCCGATGGTGGGCGGGCGTGATATGGCCGCATCTATAGTCCTGATTGACATTGCCAAGGGCATGGCCAGGAACATGGATTTTTTCTTCGACCTGTAAGCAGCCCTTATTCCATATATCACCTGATAATCGCGCCGGCCGCGCGCCGGCCAGCGGCTGACGTAGCGCGGCTATCCTCGCAGGTACATATCCGGCCAAGGCTTCGATGTCGCCGGAGCCATGGCCGGCGTTGAGATGAAAAAGGGCAACACCATCGTGGAGAAGTGGCCGATGCGCTTCCCGTTCACCGACGGCGCACCTACTGCCAAGGCCAAGAAGGAATTCGCTAGGCTGCTCGGGTCGGGTCACATTGGCCATGAACGCTACGTTGAGTGGAGGGCCACCCGGGAATCTAAGGCGTAGGCGAGCTCTTGAGGTACCATTCGCTGCCTCATGTAAGCCTAAAGATTAGACTTGACGGAATACGTGGACGGGCTGTCTTGAACGTTGTGGCACCGAAGTTCGGCTAGGGAGCTGGCGATTAGGTAGATACCTCGACCGAACGTCATGTGTAGCGAAGACGTAGCAAGTTTGCCCAATGCAACAGTACTTGAGAAGTCGTGAAATCCTTTGAATCGGACTCAGCCAAGATCTTTTTCTATTCATACCCCGTGATAATCACCATTGTCCAACAGTTGAATCAAACACATGTTGACGTTGCAGATACAAAGTGGCAAGGTAGCGATTACAGTGCAAGGTCAACGCGCTGGTGTCTTGGAGCCCTTGGCCACGCTCCCGAGCAGCTCAGCCCCGATCTCGTCAATCAACGCCATGCCCTTGAACTTGGCCTTCTTGCCCAACACGGTCGTCTTGGCATCGAGCGCCTTCATGAGGTCGACCAGTTCGCTGTCGAGCGGCAGCCTATAGACCAGATGGCCTAGCGCGAGCAGCATGCCCTCGAGCGCCTCGCGGGACTCTTCCTCCTGCGCGATGGCCTCGACCACGGACGCCGCCAGCTCTATCTGGTCGTCGTCCGACAGCAGGTCGCCGCCGTTGGAGTTGCTGCCGCTGCCTCTCCTTCGACCTGCGCCGTTGACGACCGCGAGGTTGAACAGGACCGAGGCGGCAGCGACGCGGACGCTGGTGTGGGCCTCGTCGAGGAAGCTGGAGGATATCAGAAGTATCACCTGCGACCTCAGCGCCGCGTGGCTCAGGATCGGGCCCCAGTAGAGCGTGCTAGAGAAGAGGTTGCAGGCGGCCTGCAGGGTGACGAGGCGCAGCGGGTACGGGCAGCTGCTGCCCAGGCCGTTGACGTGGGTCAGGAGGGCGGTGACCGTCTTGTGGTCCGGTTCCTCGGCGAAGCAGCCGCTGAGCCGCGGGTCGACGAGCCCGCAGCGTAATATGTCCACCAGCGGGAACAGCGAGTCGGGCGACAGCGACTCGACGGAGCTCGCGACGAAGGCGGAAAAGGCAGCGACGTCGGGGAGGTGGGCCTCGGCGGCCCCGTCCTTGGACCTCGCCTCGATGAACTTGACCACCCCCTGGACGGCCGGGTCGTCCCCCGCCGTCCCCATCTTGGCCAGCAGCTTGGGGAGCGGGGGCACTTTCGTGAACAGAACCGGCTTGGGGTTCTCCTTGTGCAGGCTCGGCAGGCGCAGCGACTGGTGCGGGTGCCGCAGCCACGCCATCTGGACCAGGAGGCGGACGTTGCCCCTGAGCGCGCTCGCGTCGGCCCCCATCCAGCGGTTCTCCTGCTCACCCTTGAGGAAGGTGATGAACGTCGGAGTCGCGGTGATGGAGTAGCGGGTAGCGACGTCCCGCGCGATGGATATGTCAGCCTTGATCACGAGGCCCTTGTCCGCCACCTCCTCGGCCAGCTCTTCGTAAAGTGGGTAGAGCATCCTGCAGGGGCCGCACGTGGCCGAGGTGAAGAAGACGACGGCGCACGAGCTCCGCGCCTCGGACAGGAGCGCGTCTAGGCCGCTGAGATTCGACACCTCGCGGACCCTGAAAGAGGAGGCGGCGGCGCTGGAGCCGCCCGCCTGCTGGCCGTTTTGTATACCCAGGATGCCCCCGCCGTTCTGCTGCTTGCTCGCGCGCACCTGCTGGTCGAGGGCGGGCATGAGCATGCGGCCAAAGGGCGACTCGAGCACCTCGGCGGGCATGTTGATGATCTTGTCGGGGATGCCTTTGCCGACGAGGAAGGTGGCGAAATCATTGCTGAAATTATTACAGTTGTGCCGCCACAGGTTGTAAGCCTCGGGCGTGTAGACGGACCGTAGAGAGTCTAGATAGGTCTCGATGACGTCCATCGGCAGCTGCGTCGTCCCGAGTAGCTCTCGGTCGAGCGGGTTTCCGAGATGGGACGAGCCCGGCTTGATGGCGACGATGTGGCCGTCATAAACGTACTCGAGGCCGTTGAGCAGGATCGAGGTGTGATAGATGGCGTCCAGCTGGAAGCCCAGCATGCCAAGGCTCATCTGGCGCGCCATGCCTCCTGAGAGATCATATATGAGCACATGAACCTCCATCGTCGAGAAGGGGTGTCGAAGAATTGCAGCAAAATCGATGTAGTGGGCGATGTTGCCGTTTGTTGGACTAAGGAGGTGCCGCAAAATGGCCTCAATCTAGCTTGGCCCAAAGAATGAGACCTGGCTAGATAAAACGAGCTCACTGACTATAGAAATTCTCTCTCCGGTCCCAAGAAATGAATGCGTATCAGGAGGGTCTGTATGTTTAATAAAGGGAGGACGCGTTTTTCCAAGAATTCTAAGAGCTTCCGTGAGATCCGAGATGAATGGGCTGTGGTTTTTGAACCCGGTGCCCTGAATTCGCCACGTACAGCGGCTTCTACCTAAATCCACAAACAGCACCGCTATAAAACTGAGAGCATGACGCACGATACCTGCCTAGCTCGCGGCGTAAGAGGATGCGAAAAACGACTTGAATACAAGAAAAACTTGCGTATTATATTGCACTATAAAATCATGCCGTTCTCGTTATTGGATGAGTCGTTCCAGAGCATGGCGGTGCTTGTATTCAATGCCATGTCGTCCTTCCATTGCTGTGCTTCCAGCCTATGTTCAATCCATGCCAGCCCCGCAACCCAACCCTTGCCCCGTCAAGTCCGTGTCATTCAAGCTCAGTCAGAGTCGACTGCCGCTCCATCCCTCGCATCCGTCCTTCCCCTCGTCACAATGCGTCCACAATCGCCTGGTGGTAGTACAAGAATTCATCCACGTCGCTTGAGGAGGAGCTTGCCCGGAAGAAAAGGCAGCGCGCGTTCCCGAAGTGGAGGTAGTAACCATGCGGCCCGAGCGAGACGGGGTTGCCGCTGGACCTGGCGAGCGAGAGGAACTCTTGGAACTGTACTGGCTGGCACACGTCGGGCCAGAGGTGCGCTAGGCTGGTCGGGTGAGAGTTCACGGCCGGGACAAAGAAGCTGGTGGTGAGCAGGAGTGTCCCGACGAGGAACGAGGCGAAGAAAGCTGGACGAAGCATTTCGGCTGGTAGGCGTTGGATCTACACTTCGATCGATGAGATAGCGTTGGTTGTTGTACAGGAGGTAGTAGTAGTGGCTCCAAGTAAACTTGGATATGCTTGCGCCGGCCTGTTCAAGTGTTGCCCGTTTTCTGTTTCGGTATTGGTGGTATTGTTATGGACGCAGGGCTGGGGCCTAGCTAGAGGGAGCAACGGCATCTCGAATCAAGAGGAAGGGAGGATAGCCAACGTCAGTCAGGTCGGGACCGGATGGTCCAGCATTTGAATGTCTACGTGCCCGTCATAGCTTCCTACCGAGGCCTTCCACGGCCTGAGCGGCCGTTTACTGCGTCGCACCACCTCCGAGGGTGGGTGCCCAGTCAGAACCCGTGCGTGACGCCGACCAGCGCATTAGAGGCAAAATAGCCTTTTGTTTGCGGCTGAAAAAGATGCGATCCTTGGCACCAAGCACCTGTCTGGGTCTCTGTCAAGCATGGAAGCGTAATGCCGCGTAGTGGGTGTGTAGCTAGTATATCCGCATATCACGGCAGTAGCATGCATAGCCTTGCAAGCAAGAAAAGCAATGCGCCAGCTTGGCCGAGGTGTTTTTGCCTGCTCGGCGGTGGGCTTGCGCTCGAGGCCTGCATCTGGGCAGGATTTACATAATGGAGTCGGGCCGCCAAATTGGTCAGTCGCTCGGTTCTCTCTGGTGTTGGCAGAGTCTGTGCCGGGAATCCGTTCACCATTCTGGATCGTCATGTCCCTTGTACGCGCGCTCTTGGACAAAAACCGTAAAGCTGTCTGTGCAGCCGTGCATACAAAAGACGGGGGTTGCGCTGAGCTGACGACCGCTGCATGGAAATGAATTAAAGACGGAAACTTCAGATAAAGTTGTAAGCATCGGCTGCTGGGACGAGCACCAGCGCCACCACTCTTCTTGGTGGGTGGCAATGGTGGGCGGCCTTGGCTGCCGTGACCCCCACCTCAGACAAATTCTCAAGACACCATTGGCCCAGGACGGACCCACTACAGCGGCCTTCAAGGGGCTCCAGATTGACAGGGAAGTCACGTAACAGCAAAGAACTGGACCAGTCAAAGATCCGAACTGAAGACCGCCCGCCAGCTGTGGATGGATGGCTAGGATTATTGATTGAAATCTTCGACGTGTGGTCTTTTGGAGCTTCCCCCTTTTTCGATCTGATCTGTCAGTCAAAAGAGGGTGTCCTGTTCTAGCAAACCGTACTCGATGCAGTCGTAAGGACGATACTCCCACTCCTAACTCGTCTTTGTGTTCACCGTTTCTGCGCGTCTGCCCTCGAGGTTGCCTTTTTCTAGTCTCTCGTTCACCTCCCTTTCTTCCCCATCTTCTGTACTTTTGTTTTAGTGGCTAGTTGAGGGATGCGTCCACTTGGCCTCGCATACTCGACCCCATACCGCCAGTAATTTGACATGCGCAGAACATCAGTTTCATTACCAACCAACAATAGAGTCGCCCGCGACCCTCACGAGAAACGCGCCCGATACGACCACAACCAACGCGAGGTCAGCATCCTGGAGCAATTCGCGGTGACCATGAACCAAGCCCGGCAGGCGCGATGGTTTAAGATCGTCGCTGTCCTGACCGGTGTCTTGTTTCTGGTCTTCTTCCTGACGCCCTCGGGCATGGAGCTTCCCCTTAGGGGAATGGGAGGAGGAGGAGGATCGGGAAGAGGAGATGGAGGTAGAACAGGTATGTTGCGAAGCGCCACGTTGCCTCTGGATCCAGCTCAAATCGGTTCATGTTTGTGCGACATGCGCGACACCGGCAAGGAAAGTCCGTTAACACCCCGCCGTTCTCTCAGTGCCAGTCTCGAGGCCAGCGTCTGGCGGCGCCGGCCAGGGCCAGGCCCCCACCGACTCGTCGTATGGCACCTCCAAGTGCGCCAAGTCCTTCTCCAAGGACAAGCCCATCGTTCAGTACGTCCTCATGGTCGACGCTGGCAGCACCGGCTCGCGCATCCACGTCTACAAGTTCAACAACTGTGGTGCCGCCCCGGAGCTCGAGAGCGAACTCTTCGAGCAGACGGCCAAGAAGGAGGGCGGCAGCGGTCTCAGCGCCTACCCCAACGACCCCGAGGCCGCCGCCAAGAGCCTGGACGTTCTGCTGGACAAGGCCATAAAGGAGGTCCCCGACAAGCTCAAGTCGTGCTCGCCCATCGCCGTCAAGGCCACGGCCGGCCTGCGCCTCCTCGGCACGGAGAAGAGCGACAAGATCCTGGCGGCGGTGCGCAAGCACCTCGAGAACGACTACCCCTTCCCGGTGGTTGCGGGCGATAGCGGCGTCTCTATCATGGACGGCAAGGATGAGGCCATCTACGCTTGGGTCACCGTCAATTACCTGCTGGGCAAGATCGGCGGCCCCGACCGTAGCGAGACGGCGGCCGTGCTCGACCTCGGCGGCGGCTCGACCCAGATCGTGTTCGAGCCAACCTTCAAGGGCGCCCCACACGGCGGGATGCCCGATAAGCTGGCCGAGGGCGACCACAAGTACGCGCTCGACTTTGGCGGCCGCAAGTTTGAGCTGTATCAGCACTCGCACCTGGGCTACGGCCTCATGAGCGCCCGCGAGGCCATCTTCAAGACGCTCGTCGACGACATCCACCAGGCCAAGAAGGACGACCGGAGCTGGCTCAACGCGCCGGTCGTCAACCCCTGCTTCGGCGCCGGCATGACCAAGACCATCAAGGTCAAGCTCGGCGAGGGCCACGCCCTCGGCAAGGAGATGGAGATCAACATGACGGGTCCCAAGGCCGCCGCCCCGGCCCAGTGCCGCGCCCTGGCCGAGAAGGTGCTCAAGAAGGACGCCGAGTGCAAGCTCGCCCCTTGCTCCTTCAACGGTGTCCACCAGCCGTCGATTGCTAAGACCTTCGCCAAGGAGGACATCTACTTCCTGTCGTACTTCACCGACCGCGCCCAGGCCCTCGGCATGCCCGAGTCCTTCTCTCTCAAGGAGATGCGCGACCTGGCCGACGTCGTGTGCGGCGGCAAGGAGGCCTGGGGCGTCTTCCAGGGCGTCAAGGGCGCCCTCGAGGAGCTCGACGGCCGTCCCGAGTACTGCCTCGACCTCAACTTCATGCTGGCCCTCGTCCACACCGGCTACGAGATGCCCATCGACCGCGAGATCAAGGTGGCTAAGAAGATCAAGGACAACGAGCTCGGCTGGTGCTTGGGAGCCAGGTATGTCTGCTGCTACGCCCCCATTTTTTGACGATTACACCCCGTTAGATCCTCATTGAGACAACACATTAACCACGCCCTTTTCCCCTATAGTCTCCCGCTTCTGGCAAAGGGATCCGGATGGACCTGCAAGATTTCCGAGATTCACTAATCAAATCGAGGCGCATACACCGCCCGCCGCCCGCCATGAAGCCCGATTCCCACGACACTTTTGGTGGCAACAACAAATAGACTTGTTTCGCCGGATGCTAGAGCTGGTTTTACGCGGCGTTTTTGCTTGTCCATTTTGTAGCATTAAAAGAGGGGGGTCCATAAGGAAACTCCCCTTGCAAGATCCGTTTCCATAAACTGATACCAAATATCGACATGTGATCTCTTTCCAGACCGCTCTAAACCGCAGACAGCCTTTGCAACGCACCCACATATGCAGGATGGCTGTTTGTATTATAGGCTCATGTCATAGTGGCGGTGTTACCATCGATAGAACATCGTCCATGACTTCTTCCGGCCCCGTCTCCTCCAGCATGGCCTCGATGGCGGCAAGCTCGCTGCCCCACTGCATGCTCCGCTCCTTAGACGGCTCGACGATGCGTATCCGGTGGAGGTAGATCTTCTTGGCCGCCATGGCCACCAGGGACGGCGTAACGTAGTCGAGGCGGTGCAGGGCGGCCATGCACTTTGCCAGGCGCTCAAAGTGCCTGGTGGAGGTCGGGGTCACGCCGCCGGCCACGGCGCGGTGCACGCGCAGGAAGGACGCGATGTTCATGAGGTAGCGGAGCACGTCGATGTCGATCTGGACCTCCTGGCTGGCCCTTGCTAGGGAACCAATGTCCTGTTTGTTCCCCAAAGGCAAAAAAGTCAATAACTAGGAGGTGACGACCAAGGTTTGCGAGCGTCACGGAACCAAAAAAAAAGCAAAGGATAACTTACAGCCTCCGAAAGCAAAGGCTCCTCAGTCTTCTGTGTGCCGTCACGCCCTCCCAGACCTGCACCAGCAGCCTCCGCTTCCTTCTGCTGCTGCTGCTGCTCCTCCTCCTCTAGGTTTACAAAGCCGTCCTCCGGGTCGTGCCAATGAGCTATGTAGAAGTGGTCGTTGAGGTGAGGCGTGACGTGGGCGCGGCCGCCAGATCGGGCCTCGAGGGCGGCAACGAGCAGGAATGGCTTGGGGGCGGCCTGGACAGCGGTGCGGGTGAAA
>GL876971.1:1528600-1548078 GCA_000193285.1 Magnaporthiopsis poae ATCC 64411 | reverse complement strand
CCCCACGACCCTTCCGTCCTCGCCGGCAACGAGGCGCCCGAGGCAGCGGCCGAGCCGACGTCCTGCTGGGAACGGATGTAGCCTTCGTCGGTGGGGAACAGCACCGGAGTGCCGTGGCCGCTGCCGACAGCGAGCATCTCGGAGCGGCCATCGCGGGCCGGCCGGACGGCCAGCTTCACAAAAAAGCTGGGCGAGGTGAAGAGGGTATGGCGGAAGCCATACAAGGGAGCCAGGCCCGAGTGCACGGGCGAGCTGCGGCGGCGAGTCAGGCTGTAGCCGGCGTCCAGCTCAGGGGCGCGGCCGAGGGCGAGGTGGGCGGTTGAGTATGCGTAGACGGTGTTGTCCTTGCAGAGCGCGTACAGTCGGGCACGTCGACCCAGGGCCAGGGAGCTGACGCCCCAGTCGCGGTAGCCGGCGTGGCCCGGGGGCGGGGCGACGATAGAGACGGGCTTGCTGGCGCTGTTGCTGCTCTGCTCGTGACGGACGGTGCGGATGTCCCAGAGCTTGATGGTGGCGTTGGCCTCGCACGCCGACAGGATCAGGTGCTCCTTGCCGGCGGGCATGAACTCGAGCGTCGTCACGACGGCGTGCTGACCTCCCCGGCCACCCCGGGCCGAGACCTGGTGCGCCGACACGAAGCTGTTGAGTGGCGCGCCGTGAGGCACGGGGTACTCGCAGCTCTCCGAGGCGTCGCCCATGGCGTCGTCTTGCCAGTCGCTGAACCTCCCGTTGCGGCACCGGAGATCCCACACCTGCACCAGACCATCACGGCTGCTGGTGGCCACGACGTTACCGGCCCCTTGCCCAGGCTGGAACCGAATCGACTTGACGGAGCCATTGCAGGGCAGCAGGGTAAGGGGTTTCTGCGTCATCATGTCCCACACGATGCCGGTGCGGTCCGCTGATGCCGTTGCCGCACGGAGGTCATCCGACGAGACAGCAACATCGGTCACGGCATTGTCGTGAGCCGTCCACAGGACGTGCGGCTTCTGGAAGCCATCCTCACCAGAAGCTTCGGTATCCAAAAGTCGTACATTGCCCATGTTGTCTCCAATAAGCACCATATTGTTGGCTGAGGGGATACATCCCAGTCAGTTTTGGGCTCGTATCTAAGCGGATTCGGGCTGATTCCGGGGGGGAGACCAGGGACAACGTACTATTACAGGCTGCCTGTGAGAAAATGGTGCTCCGAGGCTGGTTAGAGTCGGCTTGGACCGTGCTGTGAATGTAATCCTGTCCGGAGCAGAAGTCGGCAGTCTGCGTCCTCCAGTCTAAAACGCTGTTAGCCCTCGGTCAACCCCGGCAAGATATACCCGACAGCCTAGGATGACGGCAATTCTCACCAAGCACGGGATGCGCCAGCTCCAGCATATCGAAGGCACGGTCGATATCGCCCAATTCCCGCTGAAAAACCTGAGCCGCGGTGCCTCTATGGTTCAGGGGAATTCTCAAATTTGGGGCCGGTGGCTTCGAGTCCTCCAGCGGATTCGTGGGAGACGCCGAGATCGTCTCGAGCGAACCAAGCCCTGCACTGGGCCTGCTGGTCTTCTGGCGCTTGCCTCCATTGCCACTGTCCAAATCATCGCAATCGAGAGCTGCAGTTGGCCGCTTGCCGGCACGAGCACCAGAGCGGGCAGGGTTCCGGAATAGTTCCCTCGCCGTTTCGTCCACAGGCTGTTGTGTTGCGTTGAGAGAGGATCGGGTGATGTCGTGGAGGGCGCTTCTGGTAACTACGGGAACAGGTCGTGGAGTGAAGAACTTGCGAAACTTGCGGGGAGTGATCGATGGCGGTTTTTTTTCCTTCTTCGAAGAGCTGGTTTCTCCTGCTGCTGCTGCTGCTGCGGCCGCTGCTGTTGCTGATCGAGTCAGGACTGTTGGGGAGTTCGGGGCCGGCTCGACGGCAGAGACGAGTGGCGAAGAGTCGGCCGGAGTCTGGTTGCATCGAATAGGGCTTCCCAGTGCCCTTGATCTCCTTGGGGTCAATGGCAGACCTCGGGCCGGCCAGGCGTCAACGAGATCGTCGGACTCTTCTGGGGCATCGACATGGACCACGGGTGCCCAGGTAACGGATCGCTTAACGCAGATGGGGCTGCTGTTGGGAGGCGTGGGATGCATCATCTTGACAGCCCAAAATCACTTTGATATATGAACATGAAGATACAATTCGAGAAACCTGCAGTTGCGTGAGGGAGAGAGCAGGGTTGGCACACTTTTTGGTTCTTCTACGGTTGTCTGGGAGAGTTGTGGGGGACGAGGGGGTGGACACTGGAAGCCACTTTTACGCGGCCCAGACTTCCTGGCCCATGCCCATGACACCCATGACACGCCCGCGGCATGTCAGGAACGCGGAAACACGATTTTGGACGCGAGCAACAGCTCCGCGTTGCCCCACAGTTTAAGTGCTTTCTTGGTGCCAATCCGCGCGCGTCAATAGGCACCTTATGGTATCGGGGGCCCACTTTCCAGCTTATCGGGGAACTTCAGAAAAAAAAAAAAATCTAGCCGGGCGCAGGAAGCCTCATTCCGGTGGAGAGGGGCCATGCAAATCAAGACGACGCCGTCACAGACAGCGCCGAGGACGAGAACAGCGGCCGGTACGCCTGTGGATCTCTAAACCGACTGCGCGATGGCAATCCAAAAGAAACACGGCAAAGGCCGTCTTGACAAGTGGTACAAGCTCGCCAAGGAGAAAGGCTATCGAGCCCGTGCCGCCTTCAAATTGATCCAGTTGAACAAGAAATATGGCTTCCTCGAAAAGAGCAAGGTCCTGCTGGACCTCTGTGCGGCCCCCGGCTCTTGGTGTCAGGTGGCTGCCGAGACCATGCCCATAGGCAGCCTCATCATTGGAGTCGATCTGTCTCCAATCAAGCCGATCCCCAAGGTCATCACCTTCCAGAGCGACATCACGACCGAAAAGTGCAGGGCGACAATCAAGCAGCATCTCAAGGGCTGGAAGGTGGACACGGTGCTTCACGATGGAGCCCCAAACGTCGGTACGGCCTGGGTGCAGGATTCGTTTAACCAGGCCGAATTGACCCTGCAGTCCATGAAGCTGGCCACCGAATTCCTCGTCGAGGGCGGCACTTTTGTCACCAAGGTCTTCCGGTCCAAGGATTACAACTCCCTGCTGTGGATCTTCAACCAGCTGTTCACCAAGGTCGAAGCCACCAAGCCCCCCTCGTCTCGAAACGTCTCGGCCGAAATCTTCGTCGTGTGCAAGGGGTTCAAGGCGCCCAAGCGGATCGACCCCAAGTTCCTGGACCCTCGCGCCGTCTTTGAGGAGCTGGCAGACCCCACACCCAACAATGAGGCCAAGGTTTACAAGCCCGAAGTCAAGAAGAGGAAGCGAGAAGGTTACGAGGAGGGCGACTATACCCAGTACAAGGAGATTTCCGCCAGTCAGTTCATCCAGACCACCGATCCCATCGAGATTCTGGGCCAATACAACCGTCTCAGCTTTGTACAACCGCCCAACGGCGACGTGGCCCTTGCCGCGCTGGATAAGCTGCCAGAGACAACCCAGGAGATTCGCATATGCTGCGAGGACCTGAAGGTGCTGGGAAGGAAGGAATTCAAAATGCTCCTCAAGTGGCGTCTAGCTGTCAGGGAAATCTTTGGGTTCCCCACAAAGAAGTCGGCCAAGAAGGAGGCCGCCGCTGCCGCTGCTGAAGAGATCGCAGAGGTCGAGTCGATGGATGAGGAGACGAAGATCCAGGAGGACCTCCAGGCTCTGAAGGATAAGGCGGCCTCTAAAAAGAAACGGGAGCGTCGGAGGGATAACGAGCGCAAACAAAGGGAGATTGTCCGCATGCAGATGCACATGGTTGCCCCCATGGACATCGGTCTGGACCAAGCCGGGCCAGCTGGAGAGGGAGCCATGTTTGCGCTGAAGGCTGTGGAGAAAGGGGAGGGCGCCATGCGCAGGCTGACAAAGGGCAAGATGGTGGTCGTCAACGAGGAGGAGGCCAAGAAGGACCGCGACAGCGGCATTGGCTCTTCAGGGGAAACCGACGACGAGTCCGACGATGCTGAGGATCGACTGGAGACGGAGCTCGACGGAATGTACGACCAGTTCAAGGAGCGCAAGGCAGCAGCCGATGCCAAGTACCGGGCCAAGAAGGCTCGACAGGAGCATGACGACGAAGAGTGGGATGGAGTGTCGGACAACGGCAAGGAAGGGGAAATCAGTAGCGACAGCGAGCTCGAGGAGGAGAGCAGTGACGATTCAGACGACGAGGGTGAGGCGCCGGCCAAGAAGTCACTGCTGACTGATCTCGACACCACATCCTCTGATGCCTCTGGGCTTTCCAAACGAGCAAGAGCATTTTTCAACCAGGACATATTCAAGGATCTGGAGGGGGACCTTGATGAGCCCACAGAAACGGATGCGGATATGGCCGAGGCGGAGGATGACTCGGACGTCGAAATGGACGAAGCACCAAGCAAACCTCAAGCCAAGCAGACACCTGCCAAGAAAACAGCCGAGAAATCCACCAAGAAGAAGGCCGCTCAAGCGTTTGAGTCTGATTCGGACGACAGTGACGACGATGGTTTCGAGGTCGTGAAGAGCGGCTTCGAGGACGACTGGGAGGATGAGGACAAACGGACGAAGGACGGGAAGCTTGGTAAGTCGCCCTCATGGACATTTCCCGCGGAAGCCGCTACTAACAAACAATACCTCTCAGACATCGATATCATTACGGCAGAAGCGATGACTCTCGCCCATCAACTCGCCACGGGAGAGAAGACGTCATACGATGTTATCGACGATGGCTTCAACAAGCATGCTTTCAAAGACAGAGATGGCCTGCCAGACTGGTTCCTGGACGATGAGGCACAGCACGACAGGGCCCAGAAGCCGATTACAAAAGGTGAGAACTCGCTGGAAATCCCACGCACAAGCCGGGCCATGTGACTTCACGTGCTGACTGCGTTCCGTGCATCACAGCTGCCGCTGCCGCGATCAAGGAGAAGTTGAGGGCATTCAACGCCAGACCCATCAAGAAGGTCCGTGAGGCCAAGGGTCGGAAGAAGATGAAGGCGGCACAGCGTCTAGAGAAATTGAAGAAGAAGTCGGATCTCCTGGTGCACGAGGAGGGCATGACGGAGAAGGAGAAGGCCGAGAGCATAGCGAAGCTGCTCAGGAAGGCGACCAAGAAGAAGCCAAAGCAGTCGGTCAAGGTTGTCGTGGCCAAGGGCTCGAACAGGGGCATCAAGGGGCGTCCGTCAGGAGTCAAGGGCCGATACAAGATCGTGGACCCCAGGATGAAGAAGGAGATGCGGGCACTAAAAAGAAAAGCACAGAAAGCAAAGAAAGGCAGGTAGACGAGGGGTGGAAGCCATGGGTTGCTTGTTGTTTACAGTCCTGCGACGCGCAATACCCAAATGCATATAAGGCATATGCGGATGTAACGAACCCACGTTCATGCCCGCCCCGTTGAGGATGGGAGACCCCGGCCACATTTGCACACATCATGGCCACCATTTTCTATTCCGCCTTGCCATGTCCCTGCTGGCTGAGATGGACCGACCTTACAAAGGAGGACATTGGGTATAGTGGCCCACTAAACTCCATGTCATACCTGAACAAGTCAAGCGTAGAAGAGGGAAGTTGCATCACGTCAGTGGGGAGTACTGCAAGGGAAGTCAGGAAAGAGAGTAGGAGACACTCAGCCGGCAACTGACCAGTAATTAACAGCAACACATATTCCCTCCTCGCCGCAAGACTGCGAAACTTTGTGATACCTAAAACGAAAAGGGGCACTTAGTCTCCTTCAGCCAGCAAGTTTTGTATTGTCCTGTTGTGTTATGCAAAAGACACAGACAGGCCATGGCTCACCACATGGCTGGGAGATACAGCATGTCCCCAGGCTCTAGCGTGACCCTGACAGGACACGCGAGCCGCGAGTACCGCGTGGCGTTCTCCTCCGGCGCATCCGGGTCCCAGAGGGCAAATGGCACGGGCGTAGCGTCCTTGTCGTCGGCGGCGTCCAGCCGCAGCTCGAGGCCACCCTCGGGCTGCTGCCGCCTCGCATACGTGGCAGGCGCGAGGCGCTGCTCGTTCACGCAGGGGTGGCACAGGGACGGCAGCAGAACGAAATGCTTGCGGCCCAGGACCTGGACGTAGATGTTTTCGTAGTTGTCCTTGTGCAGCGCCGTCACGGAGCGCGAGTTGCCGATCCACAGGTTGATGGCCTCGGGCTCCCGCTGCAGCGCGATGCGGGCGAAGGGAATGTCGCGCTGCACGTGGCCGAACAGGGTCGAGTATTCGTTTCTGAGGTTGTCATTTTCTGTCACGGGCTCGTCGGTTAGTCCGGCAGCGAAAGGAGAAATCAGGACATACGCACGTGTCTGAGCATAACGTATTTCGCCACCATGGGCCGGGCCCGAGCAGGAGGGTGGCTCTGTCTCCTGACGGACGACAAAGTCTAGAAACTCCGAGAAGACCTGGTCCTCCTCCCACGGCTTCGCGAAGACCACGCTGCCGTCTTGGAGTCTTGTTGGGGCATCCGCATTGCTATTCGGACCGACCACGAAGAACCATATTTGTTTTTTGGTTAGGCCCCAAAGAGAGACACGGACAGCTCGTTTCCCGGGTAATAGTATCCCACCAACCCTTTCGGCGTCACGGCGACGTTTACCGTCTCGCCGGCCAGCGCATCCCTGAGGAACGAGACGCTCCACTGCTTTGCCGCGGGCCAGTTGCTGGCGCCTCTCCTGATGACAAATGGCGTATTTCTGGATACGTAGCGCATGAACTCGAGCGGGCTGGGCTCCTCGTCGAGCTCATCCACGGCCGAGCTGTTCAGCTCGTTGTAGGCCGTGATGAGCTCTTCAATGGGATCGATGGTGGGGTGATCGACCATGGCACGCTGTTGGGGGTAGTGACGTGCTCCAGATCGACGCAATCCTTGCCCGACGTCCAGGGGTCGAGGACCTTTCAATGTTCAGAGCGGGATTTCCTATTGGAGACCGCACTTTCTGCCACCGCCCAATTATCAGCGGCCAGTCTCCAGATTCATATCGGACCCCTCGGTGCCTACAAGTTCCTCTCGTGTGCTCGTGCCGCTACCCAAATCAAAGCTGCACTTCTTCAGAAACACAGTTGCATTGGAACCGAATTGAAAAGTTCTGCATTTTTCATGCGATTTCCCCGCTCCCCCGCCGAAAACCAACATCGAAAGAAGGAAAAGCTCCCCCACCTTCACTGGGAAGGTTTCTCCACAGGCGCCCTATGCGCTGTCCAGGAATGCGTGTTCATTTTCGGCAGTGCAACCTCGCAGATGCGGAACCTGGCGTCGCTTCAATCCGCTCAAGGACTTCGCCACCCTCCGCCCGGCGGCGGCGACGCGACGCCCAAGCAAAACTTTTGCAACTTGGACCAACACACCCTGTTGGTCGTCTTCCATCTTTCCCATATACACCTTCCTCTTGTTTCCTATACATGCTTTTATCTTCCCTTCTTTTTTTCCGCATTTATTCCTTGACCAATGCACTTGTGCACCTACCTAGTTCATGCGGGGTTCGGGCGATTTGGGCAATCTACCTCTGTGTTACCCGCCCAACGCCCAGACCATTCGGACACGCCACTCTGTTGGGGTTCAGTTTGGCTGCATCCACTGGCACCCACCGTCGGCTCATGTTTCAGAGGGGCGCGCTTGACTCTGGCAGGCATGAAAATCGTTCGGTCGATCAGGTCGGCACATGCCGGGGCCCAAATGGCCACGCCACGCATTTATCGCCATCATGGCGACAGACTCTGGGCGCTCTTGTGCGATTGATTGATCCAGTATGCATACATATGGGTTTGCTAGGTCCCGGCCTGCTACTCGAGTTTCTCCCCCTTTCTCAGCCTCAGCCATCTTTGCGTTTGGGTGGAGCAACCAACACCATTCTCGGCACTCTCGGCGTCAGTGCTGTCGTCTGCGACTGCCCCTTTCAGCTGCTAATGACGTTAGCTTCCTCCCTTGTCTCAGCTTCAGCCCCTTGCCAAGTGCCCCAAGCTCCTTCTGGGGCTCAATTCGGCCCCTGAGGGACACGACCCACCCACCACCTGCTGCTTCGGCTTTCCCATACCGCAGGAAGGGGAAATCCAACATTTCCCATCCATTTTCCCTCGTCCCTGTGTCCCGCCTTGTGCGACGACGACCTGGAAAACCCCGACAACCATCGGATCGCGTCCATCAACTACCAACCCCCTCGGTCACAACCACCACTCACAAATATCATTTGACTGAGCCATATAAACTTCTGCTACTGGTCATCGTTGTCTTGCTGCCTCCCAATTCGACGACCCCGGCTGGATTTGCTGTTCAATTGCTGAAGTGCCAAATCCTGCCCCGCGACCCGTGGTCCCCGACCAGGAGGCCATTTCGCCCTAGAATTGCACCCGGGACAGTGACCGCAAACGACATAAAGCCCTTCTGATCGCATCTTGACCGGAAGAGTTTGCCGGCCGTCCAGATGCGCACCGAGACCGAGGCCAGGCGCCACCTATTTCGCCCAGACTTTTTCGGTAACCAGTGAGGTGCTCCCTTCGTCACGGCTAGCGTTGTCTAGTGGCTGCTGGGCTGCGCCCAGCGACGATCTGCGCAACTCCAGAATCCTCTCGAGGTGCCTTGGCGGTCGACTAGTCTCCCCGAACAGGACATAAGCGGCGGAGCTCCCATTTCAGAAGCAAGGGAGGCTTTTACATGTCCTGAGAGCCAACCGAGTCCCCGGCCGCGACTCGGTTCCGCAAAGTCCGTGTCCAGGAATATACATACGCCTCCGCCTTTGTAGCCCGCGGCGAACCCCTTCCGTCGCTTTTTGCACCAACACCAGTAATAAAAGCAACAGTGCTTCTCAGCAACTACATAGTAGAACGTAAGATGCCCCACTAATAGCACGACTACGACCGAACCTCCCTGCGCCCTCGGCATAGCATGCGGCCGCGCTCGCTCCGATGCTCTGGTATCTCCTCTTTCCGTTACGGGGGTACGTGCCTGGGATTTCTTACCGGATCGGCGTGTGGTGGCCATGGGGGCTCGTTGTGTTGACCGTCTTCCCTACCTATCCAGGACCACCGAAGCCCCCAACCTTGCGCCAGACCATCCTCTCCGCAACTGGCCGGCTCGGTACGGCCGCTATGTCGCGCGACATGTCCACACGGTCCTCCTGCTGGCCGTTGCCGTTGCGGGCGTCCTCGTGTATCCGTTCCCGTTCCTCTACAGCACCGACTTCACAAATAGCGCCTCCAACCTTCCGCACCATGTCTGGACCGATGCGCAACCGCTGAGCGCCCGTGCCGGCCAGGAGCCCGACGTCATAATGCGGACCGTCTGGGTCCATGGCAGCTACATGAGGGCCCTTGACCGGGATGTGCTTCTCGGCGCATTGCAGATACAGAACGAACTTCTGGGGTCAACCAAGGACTTCAACCCCCGGCGTCCTGTTCCTCTAGCTGTTATAACTTGCCTGCCCAATGGTGATCTGACCCAGCAGGAACGCGACACCTTTCACGTCATCAACGGGAGGACCAATATGTCGTGGTTCTACCATTCTCCGCTCCAGTACTGGTCCGGAGACGCGCAAAAGATCGTCAACGATGAGGACATTATCGGGACGGTCAATGCCCGCAAGACGCAGTCGACCTCGGTGAACGTCACGTTGCGCCACTCCATCGTCTTCAGCGGCAAGCGATTCGAAGACCGCAGCCTTGTCGCAGCAGACGCTCTGGTCATCACCCTCATCCACCTCCGAGACTCCCCCGTCGGGCGGCAGTGGGAGCGCAAGACGGCCACTCTGGCTGCGCGCATGGCAGACAGGTGGACCGCATACCCCGGCGACGGCCGAAGCATGCCCAGCCAGCTCTACGAATTCCAGTTCCGCCCCATGTCGTTCTGGGACCTCACCATGCTCAGCCTGGCGTACTTCCTCACCTTCATGTACTTCCTCCACAGCCTTTCGAAGCTGCGAGCAGTCAAGTCCAAAGCTGGTCTGATCATCACACTCGTCGTCCAAATCATAGCGTCCATCATCTCCAGCTTCACCGTCTGCGCCGTCTTTAGGATTGACCTTTCCAGGATCCCCCAGGCCTGCTTCCCGCTGGTGGTCTGGTCCATGAGCCTGGAGAACATGTTCCGGCTCATCAACGCCGTCATCGTGACGCCCTCGGAGGATAGCACAAGCAGCAGGATAGGGCACGCTTTTGGGGAAACATTTCTCGTTTCCTTCACCAGCGTCCTGCAGTATCTTTTGATCATCCTGGGCTTGTCTCGCGTGGTGCTTCCGGGCGTTTCCGCCTTCTGCACGTTCGCCGCCATTGCCACGCTGTTTGACTTTTTCTATCTGTCGACATTCTTCCTCTCGGTGTTGAGTGTCGAGGTGCGGCGGACCGAGCTTAGCGAGGCGCTCGCAAAGTCTTCTTCGAGGCACAACCGATCGTTTTATTCCCAGACACCATATCGAAAGTCATGGACTGAGGCGCTGCTCCAAGGGAAGATCGCCCTCTCGACGCGGATCGCTGGCCTGATAGTAACGCTGGGCTTCGTCCTGATTGCTCAATGGCACTTCTCCCAAAGCGATACCCTCTTGCACACCCTCGGCGAGATGTTCAGGGGTAAGGCCAAGACCGAGGCAGCGCCACTGTTGATCGACATCCACCAGGCGAGGGGCCCGACGTCGTGGCTTCGACTCCAAGACCACGAAACTGCGCGCGAGGTCATCCACGTGGTGAAGCCCTGGGCACACAGCTATGTCGCCCGCGTGTACGACCCCCTGGTCTTCGTCATGAAAGGCTCAAACCGCACACCGCCAGCAAAGGAGCGCACCCTTCCACCCGCGGTCTATGACTTTGTGCATCACCAGACAGTGCCTCTCGTCATAGCCATAATAGTCGCTGTGTCGCTGGTGCGGCTTTTGATGAACTACCTCCTGTGGAACGAGATCTCCGGGGAGGACGAGCAGTTGATATCTATCAAAACGTTCAACTCTGGACACACCTTGGACGTTGCTCTGATGGCGGCAACACCAGACGGTCACGTCGTTTCGGCAGGTCTGGATCGCATGATCTGGGTCTGGAACGTTCGTTTCTTGGGGACAAACTACGTTCTTACAAGCCCGGACTTGCCCGGGAGAGATCCTTTCCCGGTGCTGGCGATGGCTATCGACGACGGCTCTGAATGGTTGGTTCTGTTATCATCATCGAAGATCTGGATCTGGGGTCTCAAGACGCGTAAATGGCGGCCGGCGGTTGACGTCGATCTTGGTGGCCACAAGGCCGAGGCTTTGTTTTTCAGCACCAGAAAGAGCAAGGGGGCCCCGACGTCTATTGTGGTGATTCGTAGGAACGGGACAATGGTGGAGATCTGGCCCGATCTTGACCAGTCTCGAGAGTACGTCGTCTGTAAGAGCCCCTTGAGCTGTGCGGTGCCTCTCGCAGAAAGAGGTGAGTTGTCGTCCGCACCGTCCGCAGCACTGCTGGTTTCAAGTACGGTCTTTTTTTGTTTGGAATGCTGACACAACCTTGCAGCCGGTTTGAGCCAGGCCACCTCCTTCTTGACACTCTCCACGCGCGGTTGCATTCACAAAGGCACGTTGTCCGTTGGAGACGTGTGGTCGACTGAGGAAGTTCGGTTACCGCCAGACGAGAGCGACGTCCACGCCCTGCTCGCAGTACCGGATTATTCGTCATATCTGGTAGTGCGGACGTCATCGGTGGACTTGGTAGACTTCCACTCGTCTAGCATCATCTACACCTTCAGGACCGAAGTCATCCAGCCAAGAAGCCTGAGCTTCTGTCACTCGCATCCTCGCAAAACCCAGACCGGCGCCAAGGGCCTCAGCTCGTTCACATTGGCCTACGTCAAGGCTGGTGGGGGCGGGTGCGTGATACAGACCTACCTGCCCTCGGCCGAGGACGAAGCGATAAGCTTCCGAGACGACGAGCTCAGCTCAACTCGTGGGTGCTCGTGGCAGGACGCCAGCGAGATCCGACGGACCGTTGAAAACCCGGGGCTGTGGGCGACTCTGCCAAGCGGATGTGTCGTCGGGATTCGGCAGAAACCACCGAAACGGCAACCTCCCGCAGAACCGCCTCAGCCGCCACCTCCGAGTACAGTGCGCCGACGACGGACAACGCCGCCCCTCCGGCCAAGCGACCCTAGCGACCGCGGCGACGACCTGTACGAGGTGTGGACCATGACGCAACTTGAGAAGAAGGGTGACTATGCCACCCGGCCGTTGGTTTCGGATGACCAGTACGACGCGCAGCCTCGGAATCACCTCATGATCTCAGAACCGGGGCCCATCGTCAAGGTTGGTCGAGGCAGCATTGCTGCGGCGTTTGGAAATACCATCCGGATCATCACGATCGGTCACGAGAGCTTTTCGGGTTGCCTCCAAGACGAGGATAGTCTCAATCGCAGGAGGAGAGCCGGAGGCTCTATGAGAAACAAGGCACCCGGACACTCCCACACGAAGATGGCTTAAAGGACATCAGGGGTTTGTATTTTTTTTTTTTTCGAGTACCCATACGCATGCCTCTTGGATAGATACCTCAGTGCCACAAAAGTGTGGACGGCGAAACGGGCGTTGTCGTTTTTATTTCCTATTATTTTTTGCGGGAAGGGTTTCTGGATGATATCGTTTTGGTCGGCGAGCGGATTTTATAGAGCGTTTAGATACCAGCGTCTGTTGATGCATCGCATTGATGTGTTGTTCACTGTTACCTCTTTTGTATTTCTTTGGACGTCTGTAGATCGGGCAAGACGCAGCTTCTGGGCATGTTACTCTCATTGAATACCTTGGAATAGGAATCACTAGATATCTCTCTTGGCCGGCTTACGCCTGCATTCTGGGAAATCCCTTTTGTCCTAGGTCGTCTGGTATTTGGGTTGCATCCTCGTGTCGAGGGCAAAGGAGGAAGTCGGTGGAACCTGATATGACATTCCCTTGGACCCGCAACATCAGCGTTCGGCAACGGGTATGGTCCCATTCTCTTCTAAGGACCGTTTCACAACAGGAGGCCTGCCTATCTATATCCGTGCCGTGTCCGCGCTTCTGAAATGCGATGGAAGGGGCACGAGTGGGAGACGACCGAGGGACGACCATTTGGCAGGGTCCCATCTCGTGCTGCATACGACACCATCACCCAACCTTCTCGCTGGGGCATTAGGAAGGAAGGAAAGTGGCAGCTGCGCAGGCCACACAGTCAGTTGTCGCGACTCGAACAGCACGGGCTTCCAATTCATCATCGGCGGGTACCGGCCGATAGGGCTGCATGGCCTCCACCTCGTCGACATTGGGTTACTGCCTGCTGCCTGGACGCTATAACAAACGTCGAATATTAAATGTTTGCCGCCGGAGGGGAATCCGGAAGGAGGAGGCCTGTGGTATTTTATTGTGTCACCACCGGGCCTCGACAAACAGTAAGCGAAGGATCTGAAATTCCCGCCCGTTCCGATTGCGCGCACCTGCGCGAGACACGGCTCCTTCCCGCATCAGCAAATCTCTGCGCCACTCACTCGGCATTTGTTTGCAGCCAGAGGGGGAAAAAAAAAAGAAAAAAAAAAAACGATATGAGGGAAAAAGGAAGACCGGAGAAAGAGCCAGCGGGATACCAAACAAGGCTTGGTCGGGTGGGAACCAGGCCGCATGAAAGGTGGCCAAGTGCGGTCATGATGAGGGGGCAGAGGCGTCGGTTTGAAATTATACCCGCCCCTAGCCATCCAAGATGATGGACAAGCAAGAGTTGGTATGTCAGCCGAGCCCAGTGATGTGTTGGCACCAATCGGGGAGCTGGCTAGCTGCCCGAACTAGCAAAAATAGAATTAGGGTGGCTGGGAGACTTGGTGCTCGGCTGTGGCTTCCATTTCCACTTACTTTCTCCGGGTTGGTCTCGAGGGCAATGCGAGACGCTGAGAAACGTGCTGCGCAACATTACGCAGCATGGAGATGGATCCGTTCCTCGACCGGATTTAGGGCATATTTTTTGAGATGAATGGTGATGCTGCACAACATGGACGGCCCTTTTTCCGAATTACGGCATCTTACTAGCTGCCCTCCTGTCTTCGACAATTGAAAAGACTGTTCGGGCAACAGTGGGCTTTCAGCCTAGAACCTGCTATCGAAGGTCGGGTGCCATTGAGCTGGGGTGGTGAAGCTCTGCACAGCGCAGCTGGCCTGGCGACGTCATGCGTGAAAGCACAAGCCGGAAAAAAAAAAAAAAAAAAGAAGACCAGACGGACCTCGACTTGTGAATTGATCCTAGTCCGTCAGCTCGGGTGTGAGCACCTGCTCCGGCTGGTGAGCGCGGGCTGGGTCCTTGCCTCGATGGGTCCCGGTCCACCAGCGCTGAACTTGCTTCTGCTTGGGGCTGGTCGTTTATTAGGTCCAATTTCCAGCACCCCTGGCGGGCGGACAAAAGATGGAGATTGAGCTCCGATGGGAACGGCACGAGCAGGCCTAGCGAAGCCAGCAGCTGGCCAGCCATTGATCTAACTAACCTGGCCGGCGCGGGCGCGTGCGGGTGGCTGGGTCTCAGACATTCAATTGATCAAGCCGATCTTCTCTGCTGCTGCCGCCACGCCCCTCCCACCAACCTGCAGACACTTTTGAGACCTCGGCACTACGTACAGTACGCGCTGCCCGCACCACCCACCACCCAATTGACGAATCACATACCTTCGCTCGCCCATCTGCCGCCAATTGGATCATATCCCCGACTCTGCCGCAGCCCGGACGGAGGCCATCCTCCACATCCCTGGACGTGGACGCCGCCGGCGACGACGGGAGCTCGTTGCTGGCAAGGCGCGCGCGTGTCTGACAGGACGGGTCAGGTCAGGTCAGGCCAACTCAGGAGGCCACGGCCAGGCCGTCACATTGAGGGCCGCGGCCAGTGGGTAGCAGTCAACCCGACAACGCCTGGGTTCCCGAGTTCCCGTCGTGACGTTCGAGAGAGATGGCTGCCTGAAGCCAGGAAGACGGTCCGATCGAGACGACTGGCCAAGTCACCTTGCAGAATCCACACAGGTCGGCTGCAGCCCTTCAACGGCCTTCCATTCGCTCACTTGGCTGCACTGTTGAGCCTTTGGCGCACTCACCCAAAGTACCCAGCCTTTTTTGCTTATGTCTTCCCTGTTCTGCTTTTTTTTCCCTGCCTCTGCTCGCTCTCCACCTTTCCCTCGGCTTGCAGGTGACGTTGCCGGCCAAGAAAGGATCCCGGAAGAGGAAAAATCAAAAACAAACAAGAAAGAAGCACGAAAAATCAAAGTAATCGCATCATCCCCTCCTCTATCCCCCGGGACCCGCCGCTGCCACCCTCCCCTCTGCATGCCCCCCCTTTAAGGCGGGTGCTGTGGAAAAGCGCAGCATACGGCGGAGGCATTGGAGAGGCTCAAGCTGCAGCCCAACCCGTTCCTGGCGTGGTTTGATGAGCAGCCTGCAGCACCCTGCAGTCTCTTTACCACCCCTTCTTGCCTGCGCTGCACCACTGCACCTTACGCACATTGCATGCCTTCCACCCCCAGACAGGTGCAGGAGTCCCTGCCCAGGCAATCCGAGCGGGAGAAGGACGCATCCCGGCGCAAAGTGGGAACCGGGACGTAGACGCGTGGGCGCCATCCCCGAGGCTGCTCGTCGCTTTGCCTGCTATCGCATCTATCACCTTACGTCCCAAGTGTGCACGCGATTCCTGATCATCACACCCTCGCCACGCCAGACTAAAAAAGGGCAAAGAAGAAGGGCGGAAAATAAACACACATGGCGCATGCCCGTTCCTCGTTCTTCATCTATCGCGGCCTCTTCATCCCTGCTCTTGATGCTACCAGACCCCGGTCATCGCGCCTCAGCCTCACTCACCTGCAAACAAACGTTGAAACAAAGCGAGGATCCTAACAAATGTCACCTTCAGTTTGAAAACATACTAGAGTCTGATAAGAGCCTATTTTGGCTCACCTGGGGCTCTCCAAAGGCCCTCCTTGTTTCCGCGACCTGGGGTGCTGGTCTTTGCGACCGTCCCCAGATCTTACGCCCTTGGCTGGGATCGGGTTAAAAACTGGAGCTGCTGCGTCCTTGCTGCGGTGGCACCCTGACCTCACCGCCTCTCAGGAGCACTCGCCCCTGTCGAGGGCCCGTCCTCGAGAGCCCGCTCGAATCCCACAGAAACACGCTCCCCTCCGGCGGTCCCACGGGTTCACCACACGGCAGGTTCGCGGCCTGCGCGCGCGTGGGAACTTGTCCTAGTCCAATTGCAGCTCTTGGCCGTCTTCTATCCGGCCGGGTCGAGGTCGGCCAGGCTCGTTTGTCCTGCAGACAGCCCATCGCTGGCCTGAGATCTGCGCTGGTTGGCGGCCCACGGCGAGATCGATGACATGCTCCTCAAGCCATGATCTGTTGCAGCCCAGCCGCCACTCCATCCACACCTGAGCCTCAAAGCAGAACCTGAATGCCCTTTATTGCCACACTGCCTCGAGCTCCGCCTCACGTGCCGGCTTTTCTCCTGACCTCTGCTGAACGCACCCGCGCCTGGTTCTGTCCCGTTTAGCGCCGAGAAACCACGAATTCCCTTCAAAACTTTCGCTGTATAATATTGGTCAGTACTCCTCCATTGAAACCACACCGGACCTCCTGCCTGGTGGCCATTTGTACTCGAAGCGTAGGCAGCCCTCCGTAGCTAACGAGCTCTACACCTGCGCAGTCTTGCCGCAATTACGTTTTGAAGACCAGCCCAACCGCAGGAGGTCACTGTTTAGGTCCAACGGCCTCGACCCACTTGGCAGCCACCTGGCCGCGGCCCAGTCTTGGGCACTCAGCATCCAAGGCGCTCGCCGGCGGCCTCTGAAACTGCTCGCATCCATTACGTCGGCGCCTCATGATATGATTCGATTTAGGAATCTCCGCCCCCGCCATCCTTTTATCCGTAGTGTATCTTGCTTGTTTCGGGGCCTAGGAATCATCACCTGTTCGGCTCATCGGTTTTTCTCTGGTCCCGCCCTCGCAAGCCAGCACCCACCCACATCCCCTTTGTCAGGCATCGCCCTCACGTTCATTGGCGGCTACCACCATCCATACAAGACTGGCGCCGTCCCACCCAAGACGCGCGCGTCCACTATCGCCCGCCTTGCATCATTCTGTGTGCCCGCGTCTTAGCACCTTGTCCACCCAGCCCACGACACTTGTTCTGGAGGGCCGTCCGCAAAGGTGTGTTTTCTTTTCCTTCCATGTTTTCTCTGCCACCTCATGAGCCGAGGGCCGTGGACCCAATCCGATCATTTCGAGCCGTTTCCTGGTCCCGGTGCGGTTCGGAAGGTTATATCCAGCTTCATAATATCATCCACGCACCTACGACTTGCGCCTGAACTGACATCCCGAAGCTACGAATCCTCCTCAACACCTGGGCGGAAACTGTCGCGATAGGTTCGCGTCGCTTCCCCATGGCTTCTTCCGAGGTGGACCAGAAATTTCTTGGCGTGTTTGCCAAGAATGTTGAGCCTGACAATCCTCTACTGGCGTCGATGCTCTTCAAGCTGCTGGGACTTTCCGTCAAGCTTTCACCACAGCTCGTCAGCGCCCGCAAGCAGCGCAAGCTCAACAGCGCTTCCCAGACACCCTCGCCTGCGACGCTCGAGCTCTACTTCCATATAATATGGCTCTCAAGAGAGGGCCTCTACATGTTGGAGAATTACGTGCTCCCCATGGTCGGCAACTACGCCGAGCTCAAGGTCCTTGCATTCAAACTCAGGGCTTCTTTCTACCACATATTTGTCCTTTTCCATAACCAGCCTCCCGTGTCTTCGGCATACCCTTCGACACCCGAGATCGCCACATCGGCTACCATGCCCGCATCAGCAGCTCCAAGCCTAAACAAAGGAAAGGATGTTGCGCGGCCCGAAGACGACAGTCAGGGCGAGCCCCGCAGGTCCTCTTCTGTTCAGCCCACGCATCCGCTTGAAGGCGGGCCAGTCGGTCCCCCGCCAGGATTCGGCCCCAGCGCCCCAGCTTCATTCCTGCTCGAGCCGACAAATTTCCTCCCAATAGCACACAAATACTTCAAGGAAGCAGTGGCGCTCGCCGAGGAGCTTCTGTGGGGGTCTCACTCATTACGGCTGTCGGTCAAGACCGAATATGTCGCCTTCCTATACGACTGTGTCCACGATCATCAGGGCAGCCGTAAGCTGGCTCAGGACACCATCACCGAGGTCTACGACGCCAACGAGGGCATCGACAACGACATGTTCAACGACGCGTGCGAGCTCGTCACAGTGCTGGGGAGGATGATGAAGCGTGGGCTTGCTCCGTCAGGAGCTCCGAAAAAGAGGTCACCAGAGGGTTCCGTTCCGCCAGGAACATCTGGGACGATAACCAACGGACCACCAGCAACAGCCGCAGCAATGCCGCCCACGACCTCTTCGGCCCCGGCGGGGTTCATATGACGACCGTGGGCCGTATGTCCGTCAAACCGCGGACTTACCTACCATAAATTTCTCACGGGTTGGATATCGCATCGCACTCTACCCACGAAATTCTCCTCGGTGAAGATATGATGCACTGCGGTAGCTGCATATAAAAACGTGCGCATTTGGACTACTTGCGCGTCATTCTGAGCCCAGACTCGCTCACCTGCCCAATATCCCGCAAAAACCTTGGAATATGGACAAGCAATCAATACGGCTTTTATAGAATGTTGCCATCTATGATGGTTGCGATTTTCAAGGCAAATGCAGGAAGCGAGCGAGCGAGATTTAAACCGCATTTTGGAGCGAGCCTTTCGGAATAACCATCCCGATCCTACCGACCTATCGAGAAACCCCTTTGTATAATACATAATAATTCTATTTCCGTGGTTTCTCATGAGTCGCTTTCACTTTCCCCATCAAGAAAATATGCATCTGGCACATTAATTTGTCCTTGTTCTTTCAAGACTTTATTTGATACCCTTTGGGCCAAGTCATTTTGGGCGCAGAGCCCGACTTTCTTGGTAATATTGTGTTTGGCCTGATTTTTCTTTTTATTGCTAGCGAGGCCATAGAGTAGACTCGAACAGAGCGTTGTGAGATCCATGCTTTGCCGGTCCATCTCTATCTTTGCTCGGAGCTCACCGGCCAGGGCAATGTGTTTTTCAAGTCTGTGATGTCGACATTTGTATTGCCTGTCTGCACCGGCTAGCGTACTCTCCTCGGAGCGGGCACACCGACACGCCCCTTTGGTCTGGACAGATAGGTAGATACATCAGGAAAGCAGCGACAGTATGGGATACGTGGTTTCCATGTCGGTACAAAAGTCAACGCGAAAGATGACAAGGTGTGAGAAAGGAAAGGGTAGATGATCCTCAGCAAGAACAAATAGTAAAATAACCCCGAAGGCCGACATGGAATGTATCCCGCATCGTTGGTGCTTGGCCAATGTTCGGGGAGAGAGTGCGTCCCGGGAAAGCCACATAAAATAAGCGTAAGCAGTGTGAGAGAGTACAGAAAAATAAGGAAAAAAGGGTTACTTCC
>GL876971.1:1511377-1523828 GCA_000193285.1 Magnaporthiopsis poae ATCC 64411 | reverse complement strand
GCGAGGGCCTCGACGGCCCCGTCGTCGAGGTCCCGTCCGTGGCCGACCTCAGCACGAGGTCTGTGGTGGCGACCCTGCCGCAGCCCCAGAGCGAGTAGCCCAGGAAGGTGTTGTCGGCAAACGTGTGCTTGACGCAGCTTGGGTACAGCGAGTTGAAGCTGTGGGGACGGACGGGTTTTGTGCAATGTTCAGTCTCGCGATCAGAAGCCAGGAGGGGCAGCCAGCGCATAAAAGCAACACAACTAGGTAGGTAACATACCACCACATCGTAAGGCCGTCCGTGTTTTCCGGATCGAGGCGAGTGCCCTCGGACGAGTGGAGGCACGTCGTCCAGGCCTCGCAGAACTGGTTCGACTTGGACGGCCGGTCGGGGCAGCAGCCGAAAGCCTTGCGCTGCGAGTGGAAGACGCAGCCCGAGCTTGTCGCGCAGTACAAGGGAATTTCTACAAAAAAAATCATTGCGTCAGCAGCGGGGTTTCACGGCTGCCGCACTCGACGGGCGACGAGATCTCGGGCTTTCCGTACCAAGGCTACCGCTGACATAGGCGCACGTGTTGTTGGTCCCGCTGCGCTTCTGGAGGAGCTCCCGCGGCAGCACCGGGGCTGGAGTGGGCACGGGTGAGGTGCCGCCGCCGAGCTGATGCTGTAGGCCCGCGGTCTCCCGGGGCGGCAGCCAATTCATGTCGTTGGCATCAGCCTCCCACCGTAGCACCTTGGCCTCGACGCCGGCCGAGAAGGCCGCGCAGGCGACGACCGCCGCTCCCAGCAGGTGGTGCATTAGTCCTTCTTTGCCTGTGTCTCGGGGGAGAGGAGAAGGAAAGGAGGGGTGGTGCTCCTTGGCTTGACTGGCAGCGATGCTGATGCGGCCCCGATGCAGATGGCAAAGCCAACCAACAGAACACAACAGTGTCGTTGGTCAAGTCCAGAAAAGACGGGGTGAGAAGAAAAGGCGGGAAAGGATAAACCCATGGCACTAGCCACGGCAGACAGGGCTAATAATAAAAGACGCAAGGGCGCAACGCTCGCGCTTGGTCAGCCCATGTACTCCGGTATGCCGATCGGCGGCTAGGCCATCTAGACCCCTGGCCGTTTCTATTGTCCACCTTTTTGTTTCTCTCTCCTCTTTCCTTCTCCGCTTGCTCTTGGCTTGGGCTGCTACGAGGTGGTGTGGGACTGGTCGAGGTAGGGCAAGGCAGGGCAGGGCAGGCAAGCAACCGGATAGCTGTATCTGGTGGGCACTGCGAGAAAAACGCCTACCTGGGCGCTTCGTGGAGGGTGGCGCGTGGTGTGTGGTGCGAAGGCTTGCGGCTGGCTATTGGGCAACCGGACGTTGCACTAGTGGAGGCACCGCCAGACAGCCCATGCATGGCGGACGAGACTAGCAAACGGCTGAGCCCAGCTAGACAGGCTTGGCGGCAAACCATCCCGGGGTCGAGTCTGCCTGTGCAAATTTCCCCTTCGTCCCACTGTGAAGTTTGTAGACAGGGGAGTAGAAAGATCGCAGGGAGATACGCATCGTGATGGGCGAGCGAAGAGCCCAAAGCAAGAGCAACGCATGCTGGCGGGGGTGGCGGAGACGTAGGTGACAACGCAGAAGCAGCAGCAGTGGCAGCCCACCAAGCACCAACAGCCTCAAGAATGCGGTCTTACCGGATCGGGCTAGCCACATGAGCTGTGCTAGACCATGTGCCGTGCCCAGCCACTCAGGACGCAGAGCGAAGCGAGCAGGGTGCTTGGGCATGGTGGAGATCCCCGAAAGCTGAAAAAGAACCCTTGTAAAATGTGGGAAGCTCAAGAAAAACTTCGCCCCCAAGTCCCCAACCCCTCAATATATGCAGTGGTGGCTGCATTAGCCTGCCCGTTGGCTGGTTCGCCCAAGGACCGCGCACCATGCAATCACTCGGCCGACAACGGCTGCGTGAGTGCAAGCAGTCGGTCGAGTCGGGGCTGCCGTGGATTGTTCGGCAAAAGAGAAGGGAACATAATAAAGAAAGTGACGGCCGGATGCCGCCACGGAGCTCAGTGCCACATGCCCCGGCCCGTTCCCTTTGGCCGGCGTCTCCACTCACACTTTCTCGCTTCCGAGTGAAACCCTCCCTGTCGGCATCCCAGCACGGGTCCGAATCCACGCCGCTTTTCTCTGCTCACTTGTTCCGGTCTCCCCCGGTAGTCCGGCGGTCGGCATGTCGCCAGTGCGACAGGGACGCGGTATCAAAAAGCCTGCGGAAGACGGACGCGACATCGGGATGGCAAGCACCACAAAGCGCACCAGGCAGCTTCTGGGTGTCTGACTGCGAAATCCCTTTATCTCAAGAGTTGCTTCGGGTTCCTCTGTAGTGGCGAGGTCATCATAAAAGCTCGCCAGGCAACTCCTGAGGTGCTTGGCTCGAAACCCTCTATTTGGGGTTTGCTTCGGGCTCGTCCATGGTGACAAGGCCATCCTATCATCCACAGATCTGTCGCAGCCGCAAGTTACCGCATGACAAATAACCCTTTTGTCTGCCAATGCCCCGAACTCGAACCAGGTGACAGCAGACGTGTTCATGTCACCATCAGGGGCACCGCTGTTGCCATCGCCTGCATCCGCCTCACCTTGTCCTCGCCCACCGGTAGGTGGCACCTTTACCCAGGGTGCAGCACAGCAGTGCTGTGGGCACTGAGGAACTGTCCGATCATCCAGCTCGCCGCCCGTAGGGTTGACACATGCCCCGAGCCACCCTTTTGGCTGAGATTATCTTCAACCTCGAGGCCGTGATATCCATGCGGAACCCCGTAATCGCTGGGTGTGTATGTGCGGATGGCTCGGTGGAAACCAAAGCCGGTTGCCTGCCTGCCTGCCTGGCACGGGTGCGCACCATCAAGGACGACGCATTCTCAGTAAGAGGGTTCACCAAATCCCAACCTGATCCGCCCGTAACCACACACACACACACACGCGCGCGCGCGCGCACGTTGGCCCAGAGCAACGGGTTCTCCGCCGTCCTGTGTTGTGGCACACGGGCATGGACTCCTCTTCCTTTCCCGCCGTGGCAACAGACCTTCTCCAAGAGTAATGCCTCTGTTCAGGCCTTTCAGCCCTCTCATTACACCTTGACATGCGACACGAGGACCCTGCTCGCATCGTCAGGAAGCCTCATGCATTGTCTTGCTTCTCCTCACAAGGTCCGTCCATACAGTCTCTTGCGATCCAACCCGGAGACTGGGGGCCTCGCTGATCGGGAACAACATCCCATGAGCGCAGCTGCGGCAGACAGCGTGTTGTTCGTGTGACCTGCCGGCATGGATGTGATGTTGCGTATCCATCAGTTGATCCTTCCAGTTATTTGGTTCGCTCCCAGCCGCCCGCCTGCTGGTTCCGACGTTTTTTTTGTCCCCCTCCGGGATCTGGGAGTGAGGGATGAAAAGAAAGTGAGGGAGCACCAAGATTAGCAAAGGCAAAGAAGTCGGGCGGGAAACGCGCGCAACTCTGCATCTCCCCTTCCTACGTCCCTTATCGACCCGGTGCCCTGGAGTCGGCCATCCTCTGGTGCGACCCCATGTATGCAGTGTTCGCATTCCACCGCATCAAACGGAGATCGAAGACGGTCCGCCTCCCTCTTTTTTTCTCTCTCCACAGCCTCGTTTCAAAAAGCCCGGAGGGTCTTATGCGCGCCGTGGCCACGACCGGTCAACGGCTGGATGCGCCAGGAGGCCGATGCAGGTTCGGTTGTGTTCCATGGCCGGTTATGGTGAGATGTGGCGGCTGGCCACACAGCCTAACTGTCGAGTTTAGCGGGCGACCGCGTGGCCTTGTCCGTTTTACCGTTTAAGCCAGCCGAGGGAGTTTTCCTCACATCCATCCCGAACACCAACCCTCGTCTTGGGTCCGTCTTGGTCTATTTGCGGGCAGGTTCAGCCACTTGTTCTCGGAAGCCAAACAGCGCCGGCTTTGATATACAACGCCCTCTCGGCGGTCTCTTGCGCGCTTATCCCACCGGTGTGTGACAGAGACATATATGAGAACGGGCAGGTCCCCGCCTCGTGCGACCTGGGCGTTCTGGGCTAATGCGTGCAGCAGGTAACGCGTGTGGTGTGTCCCTGCAACCTAGGTACAGTCCACCTACCAGGTAGCCGGGGAAACCACGACCAAGCCGGCGTGTGGTGTGTCAGGCCAAATGTCCGCAGGGAAACGCCGGCCGGTTGGGTGGTTCCACAGCCTAGAACGGCATAAGTGACTGTATTATAGCATCAGACCCTGCCTGCCGCTGTCGCTTATCATCTTTTTCTAGAGCGTGGGCAGCCGCATAAGGCCCGGGATGGAGAGTAAAGGGGCGATTTTCGGTATCTCTACCGTCCTGTAGCCTCGGAGGGAATATAGAAGCCCCCGCTGATCAGCGGGATCGACAGCGTTTCCGACGTAATATTCCGGCACGCCCGCGATATCGAAGCACTGCTTCTTCTCCCTTTCCTCGAGTGAGGCTGAAATGAGGCGAACCGTTAGTAGCATCCAGGTAGGACATGGCGGCTGCCGACCCTTGATTGATAGACATGGCTCGGTGAAAAAGGGAAGTTGATAGTCGGTCAGAGGGTCTAAAACACGGCAGACACCATTTGCGAGGCTACCTGCCGGCTTTGAACACCCGGCATTTTTTTTGGAGACCAGTTCATGTGACCGGCTCAGGAGGTGGAATGGGTCAGGAGCCGCTGAGAGTGAAGCTTCCGGAGTGAAGGTCTCCGGGCTCGAGGTTATCGTGACAACGTGGGTAAAGCCGCCTGATGGACTTTGGTGTATTTGGATGTAGGAGCAAGGGGCCTATCGACCCAGAACTTGTGGGTGTGGACGTGACGGCCTCTCGTGACGACCCCTCGATGCCAGGACGTGTGCTGCCGCTTCGGGTGCCGAAGTGGTTGCTTGCTTGTACCATGACCACATGGCCCAGGTACACTGGACTCCTCCGAAGAAGTTCGGGACTTCGCCTCCGCCGGCCGGGCTCGAAAAGGAGGTATCCGTTTGTGCGACAAGCACAGTCAGCAAGCGACCAAGTAAGTCCCGTTGCGTTGTAGACGCCGCCGAAGGAACTAGGGATGCCCCAGATTTTGCCCGCGTGCGCCCTCATCAGCAAGCCATGGCCAGCCAGCATTGCAGGCAGCCGCGAAATGGCGGTCTGGGGGTCCCATGTTTGCCCCCCGCCTCGTCTCATGGCGGTGCGTGCAGGTGTGTGACGCGAGCGTGCTTCTCAACTCGTGGTGTTCGTCACATAATTTAGGCCCAGTCGGGATCCCGCGTCACCACCCTCGGCTGTTCAGGCAAGCGCGCACGATCTGCCTGCAGGATTGCGCAGCCGGGAAGCCTCATTCTCGGACTTTTTGCTTTTTTTTTTTTTCTTTTTTTTTTTTCTTTTTTTTTTTTTCTTCTCCTTTTTTTTCCCGCCCCGTTATTTCTTGGTGTTTCAACAATGACTGCTGAGAGGCGAACCAAAAAAAGATATCGAGTTTGACGCAGCTCCAGCTCCAGGTAGAGCAACCGAACCGGAGTTTTCGATGCCAAGCATCTGCAGGGTCGGGGCCAGGGGGCTCGTGCTGGTTTCGATTCGGCGACAATTGGAGCGAGCACGGGTTGGGTGAGTGGGTGGTGGTGCAGGCCTGGGGTCTTCCTTGCGAGATCTCGAAAGCTCAAATCTCATTCCATCTTGTCCCGTAGGTGGCCGGTAGGTTGCACCCATCCCGCTGTTTTGGGATCTTGGCACTGGACGGAAGCACGGCTCTCAGGGCCCTCCTCCCAGATCTGAAGTTGCAAGCGCACACAATCTGGGATGAGGGGAATACCCGCCGTCACAAATGATAGCCCGATTTCGCACGCCTTTGGTTGCACCACCCCAGCGCCTCCCCTGCTCCACACACCCCCACCGCCTGGCGCCAACTCTAGCCCCGGCACGTTTCCAATCTGTGCTCCTTTTTCTTTTTTTCCTTTTTTTACCCCGAGCCGAGCAGCTCGGGGCCAGCTTCGGCGGCCGTTTTCGTCCAGCATCTCGAAGACTAGACCTAGTCACACTGTGCGCTGCTGGAGCCCCAGACGCCCTCCACCTCGACGCCGCACTCCTGTTTCCCTCCCCGGCCGGGAACGGAGATAGGCTCCTTGTTGGTGTGGCAGCCGGCCTTGCAACGGTACCGTCCCCTCAGGTCTAGACTGCTCACAATACGCTAGGACGATTCTGCCGAGATCTGCAGGCCGATCCGAGTCCCTGGTTGGCGCACGCGTGTGTGCAGGGAGGGTTACCCTGGTCGACACCAAAGCTCACCGTTGAGCTTTGGGGGACGTCTTCTGAGACATGTGCTTCCCATCTTCTTCTTGGTCAGCTTGTTGCCAGCAAGGCTGGTGGTAGGCAAGCATATTTCTGCACGCGCCACGCATACGCAGCAGCCCCTTCCAGTTTTCTCCTGCAAGTGTTTCCGCAAACCTGCTGGGTAGATAAGAAAAAAGAAGCAGCAGCAGATCATGAAGCAGCAAGGTGAAAGCTACAACTAATTGTCGTGCATCACTCCTGATATGCCTGTACTCCCCAAGCAGCTCCCTCGTACATACCCTGACGTAGTGTCTCATAATCCGCAAAGTGAGGGACCTGGCCGCCCGCAGCACGGGGGAGACGGCGGTGGCACTTTGACGTCTATCTTTATCCCCCGCGACGGTGAAGAACCCGGGGCTCCCGAATCGATTGGCCGACGGGCTTCCCGGGCTCCTGGCTCGGTCGCCTTGGACTCGACACTCGGTGACGCCTTTGGGGTGGAGACTGGTCTGATAAAGGATCGTCGCTGCGCCTGGGTGGAAGCAATATGACAGGCAAGGGCGAGGGCTGGAAGCTGCTGGCGCCCGGGCCTTCTTGCGAAATCTCCTCCCGCAGACCGCCTCGCCCAACATATTGCTTTCTCTGTGAATTGCGTCAACGCGGGCACCGTACGGAGCTGTACCCTCTGCGTGTTAGGTTCGTGCGGTGGCACGTGAGCCGGCGATACCTGGGTATCCAACTGCGGCCACACCATGCAACTGCTGCTGTCTCCTTTGTTGGGACTCGGCCGTGACTCGAAGGGTGTCGGCTTGCCACGCTTGCTGCCTTCTCCGCCCGCAACAGCGATGTCCCTTGCCCGTAGCGCATTTTTTTTTTCTCCGACAGCCACACCGCGTCTGGCCGCGCTTGGCTTGCCAGGAGGGGCTGGCTTTCCTAATAGAAGAGCCGAAGACAAACAAATCGGATCCCTTTTCTTTTCTTTTTCCGCATCTCTCTTCCGTGCTCTCCCGATAGGGTGGGTGTTCGGGCTCGATGTTTGCTTGTTCTCGCCGGGATGCGGGAGGAGCCATTTCTGCTCGCAAACAGCCACCCACCATCGCAGCGCAAGCTACCGCTCGCGGCTGTAGTGGTCGGTTCATTGTTCGGTGCGTGTTACTCCCGGATGGCTCAAAGCAGCAGCGCGGGCGGCAGCGACGCGAGGAAAGAGCTTAGCGTGCTTTTTGGGTGCTTGATTTGGTGGGCGACCACGCCGGCGAGGCGATGTTTGGCGTCCGGTATACCTGGTTAGTCGGCTAGTATCCCTGGTGGGCACTCGCTGCACCGCACGGTCTCCCAGCCACTGGGCCCCAGTATCCACCTGTCATCCGGCTTCCCTGCTCGACGTTTGCCGACAAGGTGCTGGGGCTGGCTCGGGCGAGTGTTTTGGAAGCTTCAATCCCGTGGCCTGTGCTCGACTCGTCTGGCCTGCTGGTGTTGATCCCCCGTTTGCCCCTCCATCCTGGGCTGGAGCCGACCAGGCCAGAGACCCAGGCGCACATCGAATCTGGCACCTCTAGGGTCTGGCTGTATGAACCCACCCCTGTAGGGGCTGCCGAGACGGTTGGGACCCCAAGGGTGTACTTGTAGCGCTGTCGTACACGGCTTATGCCGTACGAGGGTAGGCCAGAAGCAAGGGCGACGAATGATGGACGTGAAGGAAGGTGTCCCCTTTCTATTTTCATTTTTTGCTCTGCTTTTTTTTAGGTTTTTCTTTTTTCTTTTTTTCCTGTGATTTTTTTCGTCCCGTTGTGGAAACTGCTCCTCTGTGCCTGCCCGGCCACCTACACACCTTCCTTCCACGACAGAGACCTGGGTGGGTACCTGAGGTACATCTTTCCTTGCGTGGTTGGAACTTCCCGTGCTTGTAGTTTGCTCTCTTTGCTCGCTCAGTTTGTGCTGCCATTGCTTGCAGCCCTGGCTTCTCCTCCATTGTTCCCACGCAGCATCGTGGATGGCGTTTGTCTGTTCAACAGCCTAGCCCTTCTTGCCCACTGCTACGCCATGACTGGACGAGCTCGGCTCGCGCCCGATACGCACAAGGTGGAAAGTACAGTGCTTACTTACCTACCTGCCCGGCAGGTACTTGCCTTGGTACCGATCTAGGTGGGTAGGAGGGTGCTTTTGGGAGGCAGCTCTCGCCCAGGTATCCTTGCCCAGGTACCTCCTCCCACATACCTATCGAGACACCTCCACAGTGTTATCCATGCCTCACTGCAGCATCCATCCTGTAGGTCGACCGGTTAGGTGCGGAGCCCACCTCAGTGCCAGCCGACACAGTTTCTCTTTTGGGAGGGTCACTCAGGCTGGGGCTGGCATCGACCATGGATGGGAGTCGAAGTACCGGCTACCCCGAAGCGCACATGCGCGTCACCTCCATCTTCTTGTCTCCATCTTCTCCCTCTCTGCCATAGGCCCTACTGCCACTAGGTCTTCACCCTCTTTGGTCTGCGCGCTACCTCCGCTTTGCATTCTTTAGGCTCTTCCGCTCGCACTCGCCTGTCGCTCTCCCTTCCGATTTGCCCCTGGCGCACGCCCTCCTTCTCCGTACTCGGAAGCCTCGCTTGTTCCCGCTTTTCGCCATGCGCATCATCGTCTTTGGTGGGTGAAGATCTGGTCCTCGTCACGAAGTCGTGATCGAGGCTACTCTGTCGGTCGCCGCCGTGGCGCACACACCACTCTTTCTCCCGAAGCATCTCCGCCGAGGGCCTATCGAGCTTGCCCTCTTGCTTTCTACGCCTTCCTAGAGCTGGGAGGGTGACAGGGCAAAAAGAAGCATAAAGATCAAAACACGACGAGATGTAAGTAAGGTACCTACTTACACTTCCTACCCATTGTGCCACCTCTGTACCCCTCTTCCTCATCCCAATCCCGTCCTTTCTGGAATATCATCAAGGGAACACACCCACAGTTCCGCTTTTCCGCCTTTTCTCCACTCCCTCGCTCCCTTTGTCTAAAAGCAATCGGGTCCACCCCTTGGGGCATCACTTCACCCCTACCTACCGCTCCTGTCCACCTATCTATTCCCCTACGTACCTCCTACCTCCATAACTTACGGTGCTTATCCCAACACCCTTCGTTAACCGCCCTTGCAGCTCCCAGCACCGAGCACCTGCAGCACAACGACGGTACCGCCTGATCAACGTTCCAACCCTGCTGCCGCATAGTACCTCATCTACCCCTACCCAGAATCCGGAACACATCCAAAGGCCCCCATCCACCTCGTCCGAGACACCCCACACCCCAATAAGCCGAGCTATACGTCGACAGGAAGCCGGTGCTTTGCATCTGCAGCATTACGCGATACTGCGTAGAGCCTGCCGCCGCCTCCTCGCTTGGTACCCGACTTTACCCTTGTCTGATAGCTCCAGAGGTGCCTTCCGCGCGGACCAAGAGGCACGTACCTACCTAGCCAACGGCCGGCCTCCTTTTGCGGCCTTTGGCGTGTTACTGGACACGCCGGACCGTCACCAAAGCCAGCCCCTTTATGTGGGTATGTACCTGGAGGCATAAAGGGATCCCCTCGATATTAGCCCGGCTTGTCGCTCCTTTGGAAAAACTGCTGGCCGAACTCCCCGCTCCGGTTCGAGCACCCTAGAACCCTAGTATATACGACAAACGGCAGAATTATGGCGTTCCCTCATCCTGGTGGCGGACCGCCCTTCTATCATGCCCAGGTACGGAATATCTCCATTTTGACTGCGGATACAAGCCACCCAGTTGTTTTCGTTATTCGGAAGTCCTGTTTCACCAGATACCACGCCTGTATCGCGGCCTCTGCCTTTGCAGAGCAGTCGTGGGCTGCAACGCTTGTGCCAGACTGACTCCTTTTTTTCTTGTCTCTTCCCATTCTTGCGGCACAGCCGTTCGCTGATGGACAGTTCGATATTTTTGAGTGGCACAACCAGTTCGAGTCGTGTGTGCGTTACTTCTTGGATCATGCGCAACACACAGGCCCGGTGCAGGCTGTCGCTGCTTTTATCAATATCCAACTGCCTTTCCAGAAGACGCATAATCCGGCCATATCGTCGAGGCCTTCAGTGTCGCCTCCCATGCCCCCGGGGCCGGGCGGACCTGGAGGAGTAGGGCCGTCGTCCTCGCGGGCGACTGGAAAGCTATCACTGGGCCTGCCGACATCGTCTGGGATGCCGGGAGAGGCGGATCCGCGACACGTGGCGCAGGCAGCGTCGTACTGCAGCCTGACTCCCTACATTCGACGGCTCGTGGCCACCGGCTTCGACATCCCAGCTGTACTCCATGGCTTCTTCGGAGACAATTGGGTGGTCGGGGTCGGCCCGCTGCACGAGGCTGAACGCCGCAACTACCTCTTCGCGGCCAAAAGCGACAGCTGGCTGCGAGTCAAGACAAGTTACGACATGGATGAGGGCCAGATGGTGCCCTTTCTCAAACCGCTCCAGAACGTCACCGAGCTCGAGATCCAGGGGGCCGAGGCCAGCTGGAGCGAGTGGTTGGCCATGCAGGACTGGATGCTCGGACCCCGCGCGCCTGTTGACGATAACAGCGGCCGGCAGGGCGACCACGGGGGTGTCAACATTAAGCTCGAGGAGGACTGATTGATGTGGGGATCTTTCGTCGTCGATCCCTTATCAGTCAGACGCAAGAGAACTACCCGTCAGGGAGCAACTTAAAATTTTTTTTTTTTTTTTCACACACGAGTTCCCTCATGCGGGATGATAATTCGTTTAGATCATCCCCAAGCAGGGCAGAAAAGTTCTAAAAGCATAGGACAGGCAATGGCGCCATTTGGCTCTTTGTACGATATCATTGGGTGGCGTTGGCGGAAGGCTGCAAGTTGCATCGAGCACCAGCCCCCTCTTGATTGGGCTATCCTTTCCTTTCTTTCAATACGACTTTCTTTTTTCTGATTCTTCTCTTTTCCTCCCCAAGATTAAATCCTCTCGGCTCTTGGTCGTTAATAGATATCATGGCCATGGCATTTCCGGTTCACCCCAAGGTAGGGCAGATTCACCCACAGGCAGCGCCTAGACGCTTGTCTGCCGTGTAATCACGTCGTATCTCGGCTGCGCTGTAAAGGCTTCGTAGAGACGTTGCTCTGGCCAAGAGATGGGTTCGCTTCGGGTACCTTGTTGGCTCCTTGGGTCCCGCTTGAGCTGATCCAGCCAGCGTGTTTGACCAAAGAAAAGTGATGAAATCGCCTGGTAGACGTCACTGGGAAACCATGATAGCGCCGGGAGGCGTGCTGTCTGTTTCGATACTGCTTCGAATGCCGCTTGCGACCCCCTGAACGGCCCGGGCAAACGAGGTGTGGACGTTGGTCGAAAAGAGCAAGGGAGGGTGTTTACTATAGGCAGGGGGAAACCATAATAAGATGCGGGGGCAAGAGGTGGTGAAAGAGAGAAACGTCTGTTGATGATACAATTAAAAATGTATTGTTTTTGCCCGTCTGTGTTTGCTTTGTGGGGTGACTGTCGGGGTAGGCAAGGGGTGAGTGATGACGAGTTTAGGCCGAGGGAGGCGTTTGTTGACTTGTCGATGATCCGTCTGGTGTTCGTGCCGTCATGGAGGCTTGCAAGGTACAGCGGGCGTGGGGCTGAAATCCACGCCCTCTGGGCGACTATGACAGCACCGGTGTGAGTGGGCCTGGGCCTGGCCCGGGGGTTTCGTGCTGGACGGAACGCTCCTTCCCCTCGTTGAGTTGCGTGCCTGGCACCCCCTGCCCGTCTGGCTCTGAAAACCCCCGGTCGGCGGAGACAAGACGCGCGCATACCCACCGCGACCGTAGATTTTTGAAGCGCCAACTGATTCCGAGGGGTCCCTGCGCTCAGACGCCTCGGGTGGGTTCGCCAGTGCCGAAGACGAAGCTGCGACTGTCGCAAGACACAAAGCGAGAGAGCTCCCTCGTCGCCTGGCGGCTTCGCTCTCCATTGGCTAGATCCCGTGGATTGTGTTCCATCCGCGCCCAGCAAAAGGACTCCGACTGCGCGGTTTCTGTTGACAGCATCCATACCAAACGAGTTTCGGCCGAGCAAGGGGACACGAGAGAAGCGTCGACGAGACCCCGACCGATGCGACGCTGCTAGCACGACCGCCGATGGAGGTCGACGCGACGGGAGGAGGCGGAGGAGGAGCAGCAGGCGGAGGCGGAAGCGCGGCGGCATCAGCATCAGCAT
>GL876971.1:1486219-1507297 GCA_000193285.1 Magnaporthiopsis poae ATCC 64411 | reverse complement strand
CCGGCTCGTCGGCCAACTCGGTCGGCGGCCTCGAAGGCGGCCTCGACCTGGGCGACGACATGTTCAGGGAACTTGGGCCCCTGGACGGCCTGGGCGGATGGGACGACGTCATGGAAATCTAGTGGAACCGCGTCTGGCAGTTGTAACTACCAGGTAATGGGCATTTTGATGCTTCGGCGATCAGAGTAACGGTTTGAATAACTGGGCGTGTAGCGAAAGACGGTGGGAGAAAAAAATACCAGCAATCAAAATTATTGGGTAGATGATTTTGTATAGAAACAGCGGCCTAGACAAAAAGAGGTAATGGCTAGATGTTTTATCATTTTCAAATTAGTCCATCCTGCCTTTTGGCTTCCTGGAAAAGAAGATGATCGCTGTACTACCTACGGGTAGGTATCAAGCGTCCCAACTGGTTTGGTCAACATTTTGGCCCCGCGTCACCTCTTCTCGCCCCGCGATCAGATCAGGGATTGCTCAAAAATAAAATCACCACGACACCACGATCACGGTCAACATCGCTTCGACCTTCCCCGACTCTATCAACTCTATGAGCTTTTTGCCGCCCAGAATGTGGCCGCCGCTGCGCCGCCAGGAGAGGGGGACCAGTCCAAATTAACCAACCGCCTGGTTCCTGGCACCGTCCATTCCTGCCATTCCATTCTCAGGCGCCCATTTTCCGGCTGTCCACACGATAGATACCGCGCAGAGACTATCGGCCTGCTGTCTTTTTGCTGCTGATAGTTGACGTTTCAATCTCCCGTGTCTATAAAAGGTCGCCGCAGCCCGCGGGCATTGGCTCCGTGCCTGCGAAGCAGTGACCCGATAACCTTCCCACCGCCTTACCTCGACCCTAATTCCAGAAGGGGAAGGCTTGGTCCTGCACCCTAGTCCTGCAGCTGGGCGTGACCCAGGTCGTTGTCCAGTCGTTGCGCTCAAACCGGGCGTGGCCGCGCCACATCCAAAAGTACTGGAGTGCGGTGATGGCCAGGGATACTGGAGCGTCCATGCTTGTTGCCGCTTCCTTGTTTCTTCAGGTGCCCGGCGTCGCTGTTGAGCACCGAGCGAGACAAGATGGAGCAGGCAAAGCGAAGACCTGGTGCCAGGGCTTGTCCTTTATTGTCTCTTTTCACCTCATGTTGTACACTGAACAGAAATCAAAAATTTCAATAATCATGGCTTGCCCCCAGGAGGGTTGGATCAGCCACCCACTCGGTGTACGGTGATGACCGCAGCAAATACGGTAGCACTCCCGGAGCAGCGAGACCAACGGTTGCCGTCTGCAGAAATGAGCGCCACAGTAGGCTGGGTCAAGGCAGATATGGCACCAGGACGATTTCAGGCCAATCGATCCAGCCAAGGCACGCTCCAAAGCACACAAGGGGCGCTGCCACCCACAAACTGCCCGCCATTCAGTGCCAGCTGGCGGGCAACCTGCGCCCCTCCTTTGCAATTGCCCCTTGTCGGTAAGGCTGTGCCTCTTGGCTGAGTATCGCCACGCAAGCACAGGTCCGCCTCTTCCCGTAAACATCTTGTCGTCCGACAATCTTCTTTGCACCACCGCCCGCTGGTTCTTGTTATTTTGTGCCCTGCTGAAGAAATAACTGCCCCAGAGTGCAACCACGGGCGCCGGCGTTGCGTGTCTCGTCCGACGCTTCGCCGGTAACCAACATCGATGTCCGCCGCCCTCAAGCCTGCGAGTCGACAATGGCCAGCCGAAGCATTGCAGACTCCCCATCGGGGATGCCCGCGGAAGGGCTGACCGTTTTGAGAGTTCCGGAGACCGATGCGTCGGCGGAGTATGCGCCCTCCAGAAGTACAGAGGTGTAGTTTCACTGTCTTGCTGACATCACATTCCCTTCGGCAGTATTGTCTTTGTGCACGGATTCACTGGGCATCCCTACCGAACTTGGCTCAAGCAGGGCGCTCAGATCTCCGGCGGCGCTGGCGAGCCCCCCCAAAAGTCTCGGAAACTCCACCTGTTCTCAAAGCCTCATGATACCCATTCCGTGTACTGGCCGACCGACCTTCTTCCCGAGACAGCCCCGGGTGCAAGGATTATGACATATGGGTACGACACGCATGTCAGGAACAAGTTCATTGGGCCTCCACCGAGCCATAACACCGTCTACGACATTGCCGGGGATCTGCTCGTCGCGATTGAGGCCGAAAGGCGGGCTTCTCCAGACAGGCCCCTCCTCTTCGTCGCGCACAGTCTCGGGGGCATTGTGGTTAAGGAGATGCTGAGACGGTCCCAGGGGTGCGCTTGGCAAGACCATTTGCGCCATGTCGGGTCCTCCACCATTGGCGTCGTGTTTTTCGGGACTCCACACTCTGGATCAGACCCACGGAATGCGCTCTTGCGTGTTGCCGAGTCCCTTATACGGGGCCTAGGCTGGACTGTCAACCAAGCCGTTGTGGACTGCCTCCTGCCAAGCGCAGAGCGCCTGCGGGAGCTGAGGGATGAGTTTCCCGTTATCGCGCAGAGGAAACACTGGGCCATTCACTCGTTCCAGGAGCAGCACGGTGTAAGATTTCTGGGCGGGAAAAAGGTATGCCGCTCCTACCGTGTTATCGAGCTTCCATAAAGCGATTCTAACATTCCTGTAGGTCGTCGATGATGCATCCTCTTGTCTGAACTACCCGATCGAAGTCACCCAGCATATTGCGAGTGACCATATGGACATGTGCCGGTTTTCTGGGCCCACGGATCCCGAATATCGAAAAGTCGCCTCCGCCCTGCAGCGAATCCTTCCATCTAGCCATAGGCCGGTGACGGTACCGGAACCTAAGCCACTGGGGGATTTCGATACGCAAATATGCAGAGAGTGGTTCAGTTCGTTGGCGTTCGACCAGATGGGAGACCGGCATATGATCATTAAACGTGCCCATCGGAAAACCTGCAAATGGTTCCTCACACAGCCCGAGTATATGGACTGGCAGGATGAGAGCAAGGCGGCCGAAAATAACGGCGTTCTCTGGATCAAAGGAAATCCTGGCACGGGGAAGTCGACCCTCATGAAATACTTGCTGGAGCGTGCGAAAAACGGATTGCGCGCAAATAGGGTGGTCTCTTTCTTTTTCAACGCCCGTGGAGACGACCTCGAAAAATCGACTGCTGGCATGTACCGCCATTTGCTTTACCAAATCCTTCAAAAGGCAACCGATGACGACGCTCTGGCTATCCAGAAACGGTTTATCGAGGAATCCGACCTGGAAGACGCCACTGCTCCTCGCTGGACGGTTGATCTCCTGGAAGATCTTTTCCGAGCTGCTGTATTGGTGCCCCGCCATCGGGTAACCTGTTTTGTCGACGCACTCGACGAGTGCAATGAGAACGAGATCAGGGATATGATCGCTTTTTTCAGCGAGCTGGGGGAAAAATCGACAACCCGGGGATTTCCCTTTCAGGTTTGCTTTTCGAGTCGCCATTATCCCCATATCACAATCGATAAATGCCTGGAGCTCAAGCTTGAAGGCCAGGTTGGACACGAGCGCGACATCGTCAGCTACCTTGAATCCGAGCTCAAAATCGGCAAAAGCAACACTGCTCAAAAAGTTCGTTCCGAAATGCTGAGGAAAGCGTCTGGCATTTTCATGTGGGTGGTGCTTGTTACCCAAATCCTCAACAAGGAATTCGACGATGGCTACAGCCATGCCCTGGAAACCAAGCTCAACGACATCCCAACGGACCTGCACGAACTGTTCGAAAGCATCCTTACTCGAGATGATAACAAAAAGGACCAGCTCCTGCTTTGTATCCAATGGACGCTATTTGCGAGGAGGCCCCTGAGTCCCGAAGAGCTCTATTTCGCGATGCTGTCAGACCCTCGATCCGGGAAGTTCTCCGTTAGTCGTCAGCCTTGGGACTCGAACGAGATAACGAGGGACGTCATGAAGAAGTTCATACTGAGCTCCTCCAAGGGCCTTGCCGAGGTCACGTCAACGAAGAAGCCGACCGTGCAGTTCATACACGAATCCGTCCGCGACTATCTCCTCCGCGACGGCGGCTTGGGGAACCTTTGGCCTGGACTTGGGGGAAACTTCACCCCGATCAGCCATGACGTATTGAAGACTGGCTGCCTCAATTATATCCAAGAGGGGAATTTCGAAGAAATTCCAGCCGCAGCGAGAGACACCTCTGCGTCTCACCCTCCGTGGTGGGACACACCACCCGAGGACGATTGTGATTGGAGGGAGTGGGAAATGGAGACGGAAAGAAGACAGAGGCTTCTCTCGACATTCCCCTTTCTCCGATACGCGTTGCAGAACGTTATGCACCACGCCGACTGCGCACAGCAAGGAGATGTGTCTCAGGTTCAGTTCCTCGACGATTTTCCCAGGACGAAATGGATCAAGCTCGACAACGCCATCGCGCAGTACAGGTCACGTTGGCACACTGCCAAGGCGACGCTGCTATACTTGCTGGCAGAACAGAATGCCTCGAGCCTCATCCGGGTCTACCCTAGCCGTGTGTCCTTCTACGACGACGCCGAAACCGCCACGGAACGCTATGGGGTTCCCTTGGTTGCGGGAATTGCCCATGGCGCCCATGAGGCAATCGCGCAGCTCCTTGCCTCAGAAATCAGCCTCTCAGGGCCAGACGGCAATGAGTTTCTGACCGCAAACTCCATGCCGAACGAATCCGCCAAAGGTCGGCAGAATCTCCAACTCAAATGGACCCCGGGAAGATCCTTATGCTGGTATCTCTTGCGCTATGGCCATATTCCATTCGTCAAATTGTTCGTGTCGGCGATAAATTCAGAGACACGCCTCAGCGAGGACCACATATGCGACGTTCTGAAAACGGCAGCGGATGAAGGGGACGAAAACATGATTGAGGCTTTGCTCTCCGGCCAGCTTCATCGGACTGCAGCTGGACCGGCTGCGTATCGATCCGCACTTCAACAGTATTTCTATGGAGGCCATACCCGTCAGTTTGAAGTGCTTCTTCGACACCGAGCTGGTGACCTGGATCTGACGGGCAGTTGGCTATTGCAGCCGCGCATCCACGAACTTCCTCCAGACGATGACCTTGCGATAATGGTCAATATGCTGGACGATGCAGGGTATGGTTTCGATGCCGCGCACGAATCCAAACTGACCCTCTTGGATCAAGTCGTTTGGCACGGCTGTGACGCCAGCTCAGCTGCCATTCTTCAAGCCGGGGCCAAGGTCAACATTTGGGCGGCTGCCGGGCTGGGCCGCATAGGGGACATCGCCAGTCTTCTCGACGATGGGGCAGATATCAACATACCCGACGTCAATGGGCGTGTGGCCCTCATGTACGCGGCTCGCAACTCTTGCGAAGATCTAGTTCGGTTCCTTCTCACACACGGAGCCAACGCAAAGCACGTCAGCGACTCATGGGTCACGGTGCTCCACGCTCTAGCTGGCAGCGGAAGGCGGGTGACCGAGGCCGTCGTCGATTTGCTCGTGGAATATGGTGCGGAAGTCGACCCCATGGATTCTGCTGGGTGGACACCACTGATGAGCGTTCTTTACGCGGCCGGCGCACCGTCTATCGATATCGTCGCCGTCCTGTTGAGAAACGGAGTCCGGGTTGATACGAAAGATAGACATGGCGAGACGCCCCTTCATTACCTTGCACAAAACAAGGCCTTCTGCCTTGAAAACATGCGCTTGCTACGGGAAAAGGGCGCCGAGGTTGATGCTCGGGACAGATCTGGGCAATCGCCCTTGCATCATGCAATGACACCAGAGTGCGTCGAGGCGCTGTGCAGCTATGGCGCAGATATTGAACTCCGGAACAACCAGGGTTATACCCCGCTCCTACATGCGTGCCTTATGAAAAGGCATCCGGGGGTAATCGCTTGTCTCATACGTCGCGGAGCGAGCAAGGACGCAAGAACCAAGCATGGATCGACCGTAAATGGCCTTATGCTAAGTGCCAAGCGCCAATGGGTGGCTCAATATCCAGATGCATATCATCAATTGGAGCAGCTGCTGAGACAGGATTAGACAGGTCGATAGATACACCACGCCATGGTTCTCCGCCCGCCGGCGGCATGCCCTGGTGAATATTCATCGCTGCCGCTGGCAGGGCCTCACTTATCCTGTGCCTCTCCAGCCATGGGAATTTCTGCTTGGGATGGAGGGGACAGCCGGCGCTTCCATCTCCAAAGGGAAGGCCTGCCTCCAGCATGTAATTCGCCGGGTCTAGACCAGGCCCGGCATCTGGCAGACGACGCTGTGCTGCTTTGTTCACATGGAGGGCCGCGAAGACACAGTAGGATAGATATTGCGCCAGATAGAGAATATACGAACACGCTCAGTAGTTGCGGACTTGTTCCACGCAGAAAGAATGGGGAAAAAAAAAAAAACATAAAGACATTAGGGCGAGAGTCTGGGGCCTCAGGTCGCCATTGATGAGATGTGCTAAATTTCTACCGGACGTTGACGTATTCTAAGCATACCAAGTACGTGCTAAGCGCTCTGTAATCAGCCCTCCGTCCCAGGCAGCTCTCGCTGGAGGTGCGGTTGAGTCGGGGGCAGTCTTGTCGGGCAGTGTGTCCAGGGCTACGCTCCCCATCACATCATTTGAGCCCGCAAAATCCACAACATCCACCGCCGGGCGTGTTAATCTAATCTGTATTAATCTCGCCGGGCTCGAGGTCAACGACCGCCCTGCCACCCAGGCTGATCATCTCCACCCTGCGACTCAGCTTTGATCGCCTTGGCACCGCCTGCAGCCCAGGTTGCATCAGTGACAGCTCAGGGCCGGCGCTCAATCTGAATTTGGGGGTCAAAGGTTTTAGGGGGAGCATATTCAGGTAGGCATTCAATGACTGATAGCGTCCCACTAACCCGCAGACCGCAAACATCACTTGACGTTACATATATATGCAAGGCAACAATCAAAAGCCATCTGATTGTCCGTAGGTAGGGTGGCCACGAACGGGGGATTACGTTAGACGTGCATGAAAAGCTGTTGTTGTGGCTGTGGAAGAAGGAAACAACATTTGAACGGGTTCATCAATCTTCGGCCGGTCGTATCGTATATATTCTGCGGAACGTTCTGCTCTTTCTATCCAAGACCGCTCTTCTACGGCATAACCCAAGAAGAAAAAAGAACCAAGGCTGAGAAAAAAAGCCCAGGGAGGTATAAACAAGATTAAAACTCCCCTCATGGGATATTGATACAATGAGAAAAGGGGAAATGGAAACTTGGTTGAATCCGTAGTCATATCTTTCGTTATCATGCCACAGGACGACATGCACCAATCATGCTCACTCGACTCTCTGCCACCTCCTCGTGTAGTAATCGAGCTTGTGCTGGTGTGCGCCTCCCGAGCTCGCGTTGCGGGCTGCGTACTCGGCCAGCTTGGCCCTGCACTCCTTTTCCACCTCGACCCTCTCGCTCACCCTCTGCGCCAGCAAGCCCATGTCCTGGGCCCGGCATGCCCTGAGGAAGATAGCGCGCATGCGGTCCGAGTAGAGCTGGCAGGTATGCGGCCGCTTTAGGAGGACGGGGTGGGGCGTGAAGTCGAGGGCCACAGGGTTCATGAGGTCCAGTTCCGGGACCACCACCTCGTCGTAGCAGGCCTTGCAGACCGTCATATCATGTATGGAGTTCATGACGAACCACTCGTGGCCTTTTATCTGTCGGCTGCGGGCGCACATGGCCTCGCCGAGGCGCTTGAGCCTCGAACAGAGATGCCGCAGGTCCGGGGCCGTGCCGCGTTTGAGCGCCGACTCAGACACTTCCTCGAACTCGTTCAGATAACGGCCAAACGACTTCCTTCGGGCTGACGTACAATCGAGCATACATGTGGACGGCGTCGGCTCGGCTTTCGGGTGGAGCGGCTGGAAGATGCCGGCCAGGTTCGGGAACAAGATCTGCACTGCTTCGGCGCAGGGCAGACACGCTGTAAAGTTCTCGACAGGCTCGCCGCTCCCAGGTCGCCGGATCGTTGTCCACACGCGCGTTGCCGTCTGGCTAGCCGTGCACGGCTGGTGCTTGCCGGCACTGACGGCCATCTTTTGCAGCAGCTGCAGATTGAGCAGTCGGTGTCTCTTTATCAAGACCCAAGCTTCGTGGTACCAGGCTGACGTGCCCATGTCGCATGCGATGGGCCGGTCCGACGGGCGATATGGCGCAGTGACGAATGACTGCGCGAACTCGGTGTCTGCGAAAATGCCGTTATAGCAGCTGGGGCAGATGTTGAACGTGGGCGCGAGGGGTAGCGTGATCCAGTCGCTAAAGCCAGCCTGCGGCTCCCGGCGATGGCAAACCGGCAGGGATGCATCGTCCCTGCTCGATGGAGGTTGCGCAAGGGAGACGCTTGACTTTTCCGGATGTCCCGAGATAGAGGAGGCAAGGGAGGACGGCTGCCAGTAGCTCTGAGATCCGTCCGAGCTGACTGAGTCTTGGCGCACTGGCGGGGGAGCAGGCGTCTTCTTCCGGTCGACTGGGGACGCAGCATCCCACCCTGTCGCGGAAGATTTGGCCACGGCAGCGACAGCAGCCGCTCCAGCAGCGGCGGCGGCGGCAGCCACAGGAGGTATGGAGGGCGGGAAGCTCGAAGTGCGAGGCTGGGCCCTCGACTCGGGCCGGCGAGAGGCCTCGGCTCGATAGGACTGCGACCGCGACTCTGGACGCCGTAGGTGTTCGGCATCCGTCGGGGTCGCGAGGGAAACCCCGTTGAACTGTGATCTGGTAGGGGACAAGGGAGACGCAGGAGAGACATGGCTCTGCGTCTCGCCCTGCTGGATGGTCTCTTCAGGGATGGGGAAGCTGGTCGAGGAGCGAGGGCTTGGAAGCGCAGAGCTAACCCCTACCGCCGAAGTAGAGGTCCTTGGCGAGGGTAGAGGGGTACTGCGCCTCGAGATGCTGCTGCCCGTCCTCGCGTTCACGTGTGGCCGGCTGAAGTCTGGGTTGAGCAGGTAGTTCTGGTCGCTCTGCCCGATGAAGGACTTGCGCCGCTCACGGGCGTCCCAGGCCGAACGGCGCGAGGCTGTGGAATACTCGTCACTCGAGGAGTCGCTGTGAGTCCGGGTCTGAGGAGAGCGCTGGCTCCTATATCCCGAATCGTCCCTCGCTGACTTCTGACGCTGAGAGTGGCGCCGCGATGGAGGCGAGCCCTTCCTCTCGGATCGCGCACTCATGGCGTCGCCATAGTAGTACTGGGTTGCGTTCCTCCTCCCATCACGATCGCGGTCTCGCTCCCGTTCTCGGTCGCGGTCCCGATCACGGTTCCGGTCACGGTCATGGTCTCGATCGCGGTCTCGCTCGTGATCTCTATCGCGATCCCGATCCCGATCCCATGTCCTTCGGTAGGCTTTTGGTATGTCCACGGCACTAGCCGAACGCCTGTGCATTGGAATGTCTTCCGACGGGCACCGCAGCCGGTCGAGGCCGGTGGCACTCCGTCCCCCGCTGTGAGAGTCGTTCGCAGGTTTGCTGACGGTGCTGGACCGATGGCGCGAGCTACCACCAGCGCTGCTGGGGTTGAAGTCGACGTAGGCTCTGTCCCGGCCCTTGGTCGAGTGCTTGATGACCGAAGGGGCAGGGGACAAGAACCCGTCGCCCGGAGGCCCACGTGACTCCTGCTTTCCAAAGTAATCCACCGGCTCCTGGTCGATCTGGGCGCTGGACTTTGTCCTGTGAATTAATGGGGACTGGGCTCTGGAACGGGCTCTTGAAGGGCCCCTGGACTTGTCTCTGTAGCGATCCCTCGGTGGAGATGGAGACCTAGTTGTGGTGCGCGAGGAGGTTGGGGCGGGAGTTCGGGAGGAGCGAGGAGGACGGATGTCGGCATTGAGGTCGGTTTCAATGCGAGGCAGTTCGCTTCGCCGCCTTCTGCTCTTGCTCCGGGTATCCTCCTGCTTGTCCCTCAGTCCATCGCCCAGTCTGCCGCCTAGCCTATCATCCTGCCTCTCGCCCTGCCTCTCGGGCTGCCTTTCGGGCTGCCTTTCGGGCTGCCTTTCGGGCTGCCTTTCGGGCTGCCTTTCGGGTTTCTTGTCGGCCTGTTTCTCGGCCTGTTTCTCGGCCTGTTTGTCGACCGGTTTTTCAGCGGCCCGCAGAGGCATGGTGAACTTGCGGCACGTGTTGGCCTCGTAGGCGGGCTTCGCCTTGGCGGACTTGTCGCTGACATCGCTGCTGGATGTCGACACGTGGACAAACCTCCACTCGGGGGCTTCGGGGCTGCTGGCGGTGTCATCGTCGCCGTTGGCCGCCTTCAGAATCGGATGCTGTTCCAATTCACCACGGTTTTTGGGCTCATCGTCAGACGATACGATCGAGGAGACGGAGCCGCCGAGCTCTTTGGCCAGCGACTGGGCCTCGTCCTCGACGCTTGGTGGTGGAGGGTAGCGGGGTGGTGGAAGCAACTGAAGATCAAATGTCCGGGGAACCTGGCGGTCGAGTTTGGACGACTGGTTCGCACGGACAGGGGTGGGCACGCTGTCATATCTAGATGGCAGGCAGGGTAACGAGTCAATTGTTAGCCTCGAGAAACGTCGAAGATGGAGGAATCCAAGTCTTACGGTTGGGGCGTTTTGGCCCGGGGCTGGGAGCCAGCCCAATGGCCTGTGTTGAGGCCGCCACGGACGTTGGCCGATTCGACCATGGCGATCAGTGTTCAGGAAGGGGAGGGGGCCTCGAGGTGCCCCAGATGTCGATCGTGGAAGCAGTGGAGCGGTGCTGCTGCTGCTCAACGAGTTCGTTTGACTTCGTCACACCCGGGTTCAGGTGGCAGGAAACATTGCAGGCCGAAGACTGGAACAGTTTGGAGGGGAATTGGTCGAGGACGGTCGAGGAAGGTCGAGGGACGCCGTTGGGGTTGCTAGGGCCGGCGTCTTCAAACGTCTTATGGGCTCTCGCGGCAGTGCTAGCTGAGGCTGTGGTGGGATCCCCGCTAGCAGCTCAATGATTACTCTGCGCGGGTCGGGCAGCGACTGGGACCTCCACTGGTCTCAGGGGTGCGAAATGGTGCGAGTGGGGGGGCTATGCTGTCAAAGTGGTGGCTTTGTGCACTGTGCAGCAGTGCTCCTTCCGTTCCCAGTGTATTTATGCACCTGCGGATTGGGCGAGGATGGTGGGAATGGTTGAGAGTCGAGGCGGGGTATTATGGACTGGGAGAAGATGGACGCAGTCGCAGGACAACAATGGATGAAAAGGATCGAAAAGGACGTGGCGGAAGAGAAAGAGGGAGAGAGACAGAAAACTGAAGGGCACAGCTGGCTGCCTCTCTATTTTTGTACACTTGCTTACCATGCAGACGAGTTTGAAACTGAGGGAAGAGAGTTAGGGCGAAGGGGCTCCTCGGCGGCTTAATATTTCGGTGCTGGCTTCACATCAAGCATCGATCTTTTTTGGATCCGGCGTGTGGAACAAGCAGAGGGGCGCACAATACGAAGACGGCTAGTGCACAAGGGCGGACTGTAGGTACCGGACTGTACACAGCACGTTGTGTACATGCATGTCCCGTCCCAGTTGGGATGCGGGCGGCGACGGTTGTCCACCCTGGGCTGCAGCTGTACCAAGCTCCAGACGTGAGGCGCAGGCAGCGCAGGACAAAACAACAACAGCATCATGGCCGGGCCAGGCCACGCCTGCCCCCAGCCCACCCGGAGAACTCGCCCGTTTACGTACTTCCCAAGCCCACCGGCAAACAATGCCGAGCGGATGTGATCATGCGTACCCAGGAGCAGATATTCGGGGCCACGCGGGCACGTCGGGTCTGCGAGGGGGCAAGACAAAATAAAACGAATAAAAAAAAATAAAAAACGAAAACAAGGGCAAATAGGAAGGCTGCTTGATATCTGTCAGGTTTCAACCAAGTCCTGTATTTTTAAAATTGTCCCCTTTGTCGTGTACGACCTTGATTGATGCCCAGGGCAAGGGAGTTGCTGGGCTACCGTGTCCATGATGGAGTCATCGGGCAGGCAGTGCAGCCGCCTGTGCTCGCTGGACTTGTGGATGCAGATGCGGCCCACACCAGAAAGAGAAGAGGTGATGAGAGGCAAATGTTTTGTGCTGCTCTGTTCGCCAGCTGTGTCCGGCCGTGTGGACTCAACCGTCCGAGATTGGCGTTTCCTCGTCCTACATCACTCGGTAGGCTTGGCCTGCCCTCTGGGTGTCGAGGTGTTGTTGATCGGGCGTGCCTCAATCACAGAGAAAGTAGCCACTCAATCAGCCAACGTGGACGACATGATCAATCTTCGGTTCTCGTTGTGTAACAGATAGGTAACCACCAACCATGCTCCGGATGCAACCTGGTGGTTCACAATTAGCACCTCCAAAGTCGCTTAACCCAACCCAGCCCTCGGTCGGCCCAAAGACAAGCAGCGAACGCGCAAACCGCCTTCCACGACAAAGCGTTGTGGAGGGCAGGTGGCAGGGTACAAGGAGGGGTAAGATGGTGGAGGGGCAGCGGCTTGGCGCTGTCTTCGATCGAAGCCACAGAAACCCGCTGAAACAACCTAGGAAATCTCTCCGACATGGAAAAGTTTACTCCATTATCCGAGATGTCACATGGTCCAAATGCCAGGGGACGATCGTGGTCGACGGCAATTGGTGTTCATGTCTGTTGCCGAACAGTCAGCCTTGAAAAAAAAAAAATCCATTGTTTTGGGGCCAAGCTTCCATGGCATATCAGCGCCGTAGTAAGCAGAGAGGCCAAGCGGTTCTACGTCTGGCCCAGTCGTTTAGAGCGGTGTGCCGCCCGCCCCTGAACCAAATGTTACCCGTTCGCAACGGCCAGAATTCAATTCGTTCTCGACGTTCCAACGGCGACAACACACATTATCCACCGCCGGCCGGCACAGAGTCTTACGGCGTATGTAGGTCGTGGCGGCGGCGGCGGCAAGGTGTACAAGCCGACGTCCTTTCTCCGTCCCCAATTGGCACATTGACGGCAAGGGGCAAGGTCTCGCTGCATCCGGCCCAGCCAAGCCATGCACAGCATCGCCTCTCATCTCTCTCTGATCATGCCCCCACCATGCACGTACGTGCTTGCGACGTATGTATTCCGAGACGTCATGATCCAATATTCGACATTGTTTACAACCGATGCGATGATGTGTGGCGCTTGGGATTTCTCCACCCACCTCCTCCACCATCCCCAAACTCTCCTCTCTTTCTTCCACTATAGCCGGGCGTCGACGACCTACATGATAGCGTGAGGGGACCCAGACCGCTTGCCAATGGCCGTTCCCCCTACCTCGCTTATCATCTCCCATTCGCCGTGGATCGCCCGGGACATTTGGAAAGATCGGTACCTAGGTAAGCTGGAAGAGGTCCCCATTTACACCAGAGGAGGATGGAAGCCAAACAAATGAAGGCTGCGCCCTTCATTCGCGCACGACTCGTGGAGTCCTAGACGCAAGATGATGTGGCCGGCCCTCCCGCCTGCCGAGCTATGTACGTACCTATGATCTACCTACCTAACTCACCTCTTACACACATCCTGCTCCTCCTTATGCTGCGGACGGATACGGACACACGCATGGGGATCAACCACAGCGACCCGTTGCCGCGTCTGCAAGTGCCCGCGGGAGGAGGTCCTTTACCACAGCCCCTCCTCTTTTTCTTCCCCTTTCACGCCGCCGCCGAGAGTGAAAAATTTTGCTCTGCATATTGTAGTCACAGGCCAAGATGTTAACGCGTCCCTCTCCACCAACCAATGATGGACAGAGGGTAAAATGCCCAGCTGGACAGGTACGTAGGAATGGCACAGTATCAAGTCCGATGGGACCGCGTACTACGAGGTAGTAAGATGTGGCCGCCGCTTGGGGGCCGCTCACTGCAGCATATGCCATGCAGAATGATTTCAATCAATCCTGCTTGCCAGCTTGTCTCCGTGTCTCGTCTACTGTGTCAAGCGGCGTGAATGCAAGTCTAGCCGTAACGGAATGTCGGGCACTCGTAAAATACGAAGGTGTGAATCAGAAAAAAAAAAAGAAAAGAAAAAAAGAAAGTGGCTGCCTCGGTGGCGTCAAAGAGCAAAAAAAGACCCCGGTGGAGCTCTCCCGCCACGGACGAGCATTCCGCGGCCGGTCGGCGTTGGATTTCTACTGGTTCTGCGTCCTTCCTGACGCTGATAGGCTGGTGGGTTACGACTACGCTATGTACTGTATATACGCTCGAGACGCGGGGAGGGTAGCAGGCATCGACTGGAAAGGCATGGTTAGACCCTCCTCTCGCTCTCAGCCTTGCAAATCAAGACGCTCGCCAGGGGTGATGGTGGCTGCTTCATGCACGCAACCTCTTTCGGACTAGCAAGTGTGATCCCGCCCCCTTCACCTCCCAGCACAACCCACACACCACACTTTGTGCTCTCACCGCTTCTTGCGGAACGCCCAGGTCCAGAACCTCTCAGAGCTTGCTTGCTGCGACCCAAGCCTTCCCGGGAAGGTATATGCGAGTCGAGGCGGGGATCGAGGATCGCCCGAACAAATTATCGCCCGTCGAAATGCAACCGCCAAACCTGCTTCTGCACAGGCCGGCAGCAGATTTGTCACATATTGTTTTTTTCTTTCTTTTTTTTTCGAATCCATTTGTTTGCTCCATCACTTGTCGCCCGCCAGCCATGCCGCGTCGACATGGATTGCTGCCCAATCGTCGCACACGATCCTTCGGCTACGGCACCGTGGGCCTTCTCTCGTAGACCCAAGAGCCCCTGTCTACCTCTTATTTTGTGTGTGAAGTAGCATGGATGTGTGCGTGTGTCGACGGTTTATAGGCCGATCAACCGAGGCCTCGTGAGTGGCTATAGGAGGTATCACCGATATTGACCTCCGTAGGAAAAGTCAACCGCAACAGGAAAAAAGGGGTCGTCGTCTTGTGACGAACGGGCATCAAAGTCGTCTTGCAGGGGCGGGAGAAACCAGAGCAGCTGCACCATGCAAACTGCATTACATGGACCACGGTCCGAGAAAGGGTAACTGCTCGGCCGCGAGGGGCTTTCGTCGATGACGCCGCCCCATGGACTGGGTCACCGGCGACCCGGGAGACACAAGACATACATGACGCCTCTAGGCTCATGACGTTGAAGAGCTAGCAGATTAATACGAGACGGCGGTGGCGAGTCCTTTTTGATGTTCAGGTTACGTTTTCAGAGTCTTATGTTGGCTACACGGCATGACTGAATATCGGAGGAGCCAACGGCAAATGCATGGGTTTTGTTTGAGACCGGCGGCCATCACATCACGGAAGAAAGCCCTCGCAGGTGGTAGCAAGCTGGCAGACAGACCCGGATGGTGAGCCACAGCCTGGCCCTCTCATGCCGTGCGACGCTTTGATGGGTTGATGACGACAAGGGAAAGTGGAAACGGGAATGGGGTCGCCTGCTTCTCAATAACAAAATGATAACAACATGGAGAATGTTAAAGCGTGGAGGAAAAAAAAGAGCGAGAATTGCTGCAGGCTCCTGCTCTTGCGCCTCATCGCGCGCCCCTCGTTCACGTTGGCCTACAGCGTTTCTCTCACACAGACCCACGGCCCCAGCTAATGAATGTCTTTTGGCTGGTGAAATACGGACGGGGTTGTTCTTTCGAGTGACAGCACATCTCCTGGCAACACGTCATAGCTTTCGTCGGTATCGAAGAGAAAAGAAAGCGGCAAGGATAGGACACTAGCGAACAACTACCGACACCGCCCCTCTGCGGTGCAGTTGTGCCGAGCTTGAACCCAATAACTGCCAGCACGACCACAAGGCCATAGGTAGACGCCTTGAGGGCAAGGCTGCTGCTAGACCCATATGTATTCTTTAGCGAACATTTCCCGCCCCAGGGCAAGTCGCAAAAGTGAGGCTAGCAGCGGGTAATGCACCTCACCGCCGAAAATTACCCACCTCATCTGACCTGTAGACAAGAGGAAGAGGATCACCCAGCTATGGCATTGTCTAAGCGAGTGCCCCGTATCTTTGGCGGCCATAGCGGTTCATAATTACGGTGACAGCCTCGGCCACATCACCACCTCGCTCTCCTCTATGACCACCAGCGGGGCCATGACCCGTTCAATATGCTGTCCTCGCTGTCACAAGCGAGCACTGGAGGCATGGCCATCGGCTAAGGGACAGATCACGCTAACTCGTCGGCTCGAGCACACTGTACTGTGTCCCAGTACAGTACGGTACCTTGTGTTATAGATGGAAAGGTCGAAGTCGAAACACAGACCGCCGCGTACAAGCAGGGGTAGGAAAAGCCCAAAAGACCCACGTGGAAGAGAAGATCCGCCCGCCTCGACGTCGTACATGTCAGCCGTCACCGTGACGAGAGCCTACCTATCCCGCAAGTCCGATTTGCCATCTCTTGAGCCGAAAAAGAGAGAAGAGTGTAGCTTGCCCTGTGAGACGATGTACCTTGGTCCAAACACAGAGAGAACGCCCGGTCCCACGCTTCGATGGACGCCTCTATTCCCCTCGTTTGTTCTGTATGACTGACGTCTGGGCTCCGACCGGCAGCACGAACCCCCTTTGTCCGGGCGGAGGAGCGGCTGCCGCACCACGGGTTCGGTGGCCGCCGGCTGGACGCCGTGGTCCGCATCTCCGAGGTGGCCTATGTTTTTCTTGTGGTCCGGCACACACAATGTGCGGTGAGGATAGGCGCAGACGAGGCGTGTTTTCTTTATCGAGTGAGTAGAATTTTCTTCTTCTCAATGGCGCAGCCCCAAACTCAACAACCTACAATAGAGATGCCAGCCAGTATTACAATGTCTGACATCAGTGGTAAACAGCGGCGGATAAATCTTTGGCGAGTAATATCTTGGAGGGCACGAAAAGTGGAGGGAGGAAAGAGAGGACTCATACGAGACATCCACGCCCTGTTTAGTCATTACTGGGCGGCCGGCGGCGATTTCCGAACTCGGGAATAAGGTCTCAGAATCACACAAACGAAAACGTGTTGAACAGACGAAGATCCCAACCCAAAACAGCGAGGATCGAGCCCACTCGTCGCCGTGGCACGCGGGACGATGCGCTGTGCTTGAAAGAGACGAGTGGCGAAAGCGAAGCTACCTACCCCGTGCTGGGCAAAGCCATGCGGCTCTGCGGGCCCTAACAGGGGGTGGGATGCTTCACGTCACCAGATCACCCTCCCGTACCTCAGCCTCTCCTGGTCGACCCGTCCACAACCTGAGCCGATAGATCACGAGGCGCGGGAACACAATAAGACGCGGGCACCCTGAGAGAATGGACTGCCGATCTGGTGATGTGCGGGATCCCGGGCGGCCAATGGTGACAGTGGTGGGCTGACGGCAGGCAAAGGAAGAACGAAAAGACGCTGGGCGAAGCCGGGCGTTTGCATCTGGTGGGTGGCGACAGTCCGCCTGCCTGCTTCTGTCCTTGACTGACCGACTGACTGACAACACAGTGGGCCGGCTGCCGGCAGAAACGCGGCGGGCAGCATGATGCCGTGCCCGAGCACACACAATCTCTCCCCGGCCGCTCGCTCGCTGGGCTCCTAACCACAATGGGGAAGCCGAGCAAGAAAGTGAGTGAGGTACACCGACCTCGCGGGGCAGCAACCTCACCCCGCCGCCGCCAGCAAACGCGCGATGTCTGCGGAAGGGCTGGCTGGCTGGCTAGCAAGCAGGGCAACACGCAAAAACAACTCAACCCGGGGACGTCCGTGAGGGGGAAGGCTGCGCCAGCCTAGCCTCGCTTACTGTTTTGTCCGAGAAAGAAAGCGGGCGGGCGCACAGCGTCATCATCGGACCTAGAATCGGTCGCGGGATTGGGGCGATGGAACGATGATGGTGTAGACAAAAAAAAGTCCAGGGATGGCTGATGTGGAAAGATGACGGGTTTCGCATGCTCGGTCGACACGGCGCGTCTCGTTGGCATGTGGTATTCCGATCCTCCTCGACTACGTCGTCGTCGGGTGTGGGGACAACATACGCCACCAAAATACCTAACGGCCAGGGAGTGAAAAAGGCAACGGGATCCCTCAGCCGCAAACTGGGTGACGTATGTATTCGGGTGGTGCCGGCCGAGACCTTTCTCTTGGTAGGTTTGGTTCCCTCCCGCGGGAGCCGCCCTGCACACCACATCACCGGGCACTCAGCCTCGTTTGGGAAATCCCGCATGAGAGGCTGGCGGTTATCTTATTGCGCTGCCGCCTCCCCACGTGAGGCAACTATTGGCCCACGAGACAAAACAGCAACGAGAACAACAATACCGACAACGACAACAACATGATTGGATCCGCTTTCAATATCTCGATAGCCGTGTTACAGCGCAACAGGCCACGATAGGTGTCCGAGGTTCTCGCTTAGAGGATCACTCGGGAGCTGCCGATAAAGGGAGGAAACGTGGTTGGTGCTTTTTCTGCCTTGCGTGGCCCGTCAAACCGGGCATTTTCGGGAAACCGGATTTTCTCGTAGCCAGGCATGCCCAATCAGCCATCGTTCGGAGGCTGTTTCGGCCGTCTTTCAAACACAAAGCTCCAGTTCACACACAGGTAGGTACCAGGTAGGTGTCAGCAGCATGCCTTGCCGGGCACTCACCATTCGGTCCTAGTGTCAATGTGTGCCGGAGGGCGAGGTGAACGCGACGCCAATGAAAAGGCCGGGGCGAGAGGGGTCAAAAGGAGAGAGTCGAATATCATTTGCCTCCGGGGCCCGCCAGGAAACGCCTCGACCCAAAAGTTGCAGAGATACAAAAAAAGAGTACATCGACTACGGTAGAATCGACTCCCGTCCCGCCCGATGGCGGATGATGATGGTGCCAATCAACCACATGGACATGAACACATGATGGATCGTCGTGATTGGAGCCAGATAAGCAAGCAAGAGTGTGCCTGGCCCACGTCGGGATTGGGGCGGCCGTGCCCGGTCCGTAGCCTTGATTGTCTGGCAATATCCCTCCACTCTCTCAGACCAGCCGGGCAAGGCAGAGGCCGCCCCCCGCCTAACCAACGAGGAACTCCTCGATATCTTTGTCCTCCTCGTCGCCCTCGGCCTCGGCAAGCCTGCTCTCGTTCTCCTCAATCATTTTGCGGGCCATGGCGCGCTGCCGCCGCCTGGCTTTCTTGCCCCACTGTGCTACGGCGGGCTTGCCGTTGTTGTCTTCGTCGCTGTCGCTGTCGTCGGGGATCTCGATACGGCGGCCACGCAGCTCGTTGGGCGAGATGACGGCGCGCTGCTGGGCGGCCTCGGCCTCGCGCTCGGCCTCCTCCTTCTCGAGCTGCTTGCGCTGCGTGCGCTCGGCCAGCTTGAGCAGGTACGGCCTCAGCAGCATGTAGGCGCCCACGAGCGTGACCAGCCGGATCCACTGCTGCGCCGTCATGTTGGTGAAGGACGAGCCCAGGTTGTTCTTGACCCGGTTGCCGAGCATGGCGGCCGTGTCGTAGATGCCGTCCATCGTGGAGAGCGGAGGCAGAGGCGTGTCAGTGTCGGGTGGTGATCCGCCTGGGCGTGCTTTCGCAAGGTGTCGTCAGAGGATGATGGAAGGAACTAAAGCACAGAGAGAGAGAGAGCCAATGGAATGAGAAATCTATAGCAATTATATTAGCAAATCCCGGCGTGGGAGCTGAAGGAGAATAAACAGGACCAGACGTCTATCGCCAGAGTTTAGACTTCATGATTGAGTTCCAAGCGCTGCATGTGCCGGTGTTGTTTCCTGAGACATTTTTTTCTTTCTTTTTCGATCCATGCCAGCATGGGTCGGCACTTGCCACCCAATGTCCAGCCGCCATGGGATTCTCGATCAATTCCACGCCAGTATTTTGCGGGGCACGGTGGGGTCGCGACTCAGCAGCTCGGTGCTCAGACGCGCCAAAGCGACAGGAGCGCGTCCAACTGCAATGATATCGTAGCCTCCGCCTGCTCTCACCAGCTGGGTCACAAAAACACTTACGATTCCCAAAATGCCCGAGGAAGATGACACACGAGAGGTGAGGCTAGGTAATCCATGCCACAGCTGCATCAGCGTAATTATATCAATGCTGACGACAGATCCATCAACGTCCCTAAACCCCCATGACAGCGTCTCAAGGCCGCGCTCTGGTTCTCAGTCGGCAAGATCGTGGACGAGGAGACCATGAAGAGGCAGCGAAACGCCACGCCACAGTTCATCGGAGCCCTCACCGACATGGTATATACCCAGATCGGTCCGTATTCATTCATTTTCCCCAGCTCGCGATATGTCCCGCCCCCTATGGCTAAAACTGCTACTCCAAATCAAGAAACTGTGGCAAAGGACCTGGAGAGCTTCTGCAACCATGCCGGCAGAACCACCGTCACGACCGATGATGTGCTGCTCTTAGCTAGACGAAACGAGGATCTCCACGGGATAATCAAGCAAGTCGTCGACCAGCAAAAGGCCGAGAAGGCCGCCCAGGCCAAGGGCAAGTCCAGGAAATGAGGATTAGCATCCACGCACGAATGTTTTTTGTCTACGGTTGTAATGTTTGTTTTTCAAGGCGTCTGGGAAATAAATTGGTCTGGCTTCGTGGGTGAATTTTCCGGCCGCTGTATGGACATCTGATCGATGGATGAGGCCATGAGCAGGCCGTACCGTTTTTTTTATGGAATGGATAAAAAATACCCTATTAGCCCTTCCACTCTTATAAGCAAAGAAAGATATGTCGTGCTCAGGGGTTAGAGCAGGTATCATGACCGATGCAAATGTCAGCGTGCGCATGCTAATTCCCTGACTGGTATGACCCTGCCACCGTTCCGTGCGCGGCCGAGCCCTTCTGTGCGCTGCCCGATGACTGGGTACCTTGGATAGTGCAAGTCCGGGCAAGCACAGCGCGCTAATTGTTCTGGATCTCCTCGCGGAACATGTCCGATAGCAGCGTAAAGATGCTCCACACCTCTCCCTTGATGAGGAGATGAACCATCTCAACCTGCACCAGGCTGCCCACAGCCATCCAAGTCACTCCCCTCCAAGGAGTTGGTGTGTATACATCAGCAACAGACCCGCCGTTGCGGCCGAGGAAACTCCGCGCAAGCAGCCGCAGAGCAAATGCCTCCATCGGCGCCTGTATCAGGTTGGATGACACGACGGTCAACATGTCGGCGGCCAACGAGGCGGGGAGCCGCGTCAGAGCGTTGTCGTTGTAGGAAACCGTCACTTGCTGTCCAGCGCACTCGCCGCCAGCGCCACCGCC
>GL876971.1:1430252-1469256 GCA_000193285.1 Magnaporthiopsis poae ATCC 64411 | reverse complement strand
CTGTTGGGATCCGTCGTGGTGGTGACCGCTCATCTGATCCGCCTCTCGCTTGGCGCCCGTCAGCGGGCCCGGGTACCGCTCGAGCTGGGCCCGGCGCGAGAGCGGCGAGTACTCCTCGCGATGGTGCGGGGGATGATGCGGCAGCGGTGGTGGTGGTGGCGGTCCGTAGTCTGAACTCCTACCCGCCGACGATGGCCTGTACTGCTGGACGGGCTCGCTCTCGCGAGACCGGGGCGACAGCGGCGCGCGCGGGAACGGATCCCTCGGCAGCGGCTGGAGGAGCTGTGGTCGGTCGTCTAACCTCGGCTCGAACGGTCCTGCCCTCAAACGTGGGGGAGCGGTCGTGGGTGGGAAGTAGGATGAAGAGGACGCGCTCGAGGTGTGTGGCCGGTCCAGCGGGGATGTGGTGGCAGAGTAGGCACGGCGGCCCTCGGACACGGGCGAGTGCAGCGGTCGTCCGTCCTGAGTTAGGGTTAGGATGCTGCTCAGCGGTGGGAGCTGCTGGCGCTCCGGCTGCTGTTGCTGTAGTGGTGGCTGCTGCTGCTGCTGCTCCCGGGGAGATGGCCTCGAATCCTCGGGGCTCTTCCCGCGAAGCAGCTCGCCCGTCGGCTGTTCATAGCCGGACATGGGTGGTGGTGACGGCAGAGCAGACTCGGACGGTCTCGAAGAGTAGGTCGACGAGCTTGGACTCACCAGCTCTGGTGGTGTGCCCGGGAAGGCCAAGCGAGGTCGGGAGTCGATGCAGGTTAGAATCCCCATTGGGAGCGGTTTTATGGTGCGTCGGGGAAAACAGGAACTGTCATGTCCTGGCCGAGTCGGAAGCCCGGTTGCGGCAGCCACAGCTATCGCCTCACCGTAGGCTGCTCGTCGTCTCGCTGGAGGTTTTCAGCTTCAGCTCAGATGGTATTTGATCTTTTTGCCTCCGTCTCAAGTCCTTGTTTGTTTGCCCTTCCTCCCGAGGTCGTCGGTCGTTTGTCTGTGGGTCTCGTCTGAACCAACTGGGCAGAAGCGCAGCTGATGGGCGGAGAGTCGGCAGAGACCAGATGTTAAATATGATAAGGTGGAGGCGATGCCCTTCAGAGACTGGTCGAGTCCGAGGGCGATGCCCGCTAGATATGCGTCCTGGTTAAAGATCGACAGGCGGCGCAGTTGCCACGCAACACAACGCCGGCGCTATCTCCTTCGCCTCGTCTTTTGAGCCTTCTCTTTCTTTGCCTCTGATGGTGCGCTTCGCTTCAGGCGTATATCCCACCCCTGTTTCAAGAAGTGACGACAAGCTGCAGCAAGCCAGGTCTCGTTTCATCAACGAGAAAGAAAAGTGTCCGGTCAAGATTGGCAACGATAGCGGAGCGCCGGTGCCGGGTATTAGAAGACTAGGGACAAAGAGTGTCCGGGATCTAACTTTCGGTCCTGTGATCCGGGCGTGCAGGCGGGCAGGCGTTGTGTGGCGCTGTTTTCGTTCAGCTCAGGCGGGTCGCCAACAACGAAGAGACGGGATGATGCTGCTGGGGTAGCGGTGCGTCCAACAGCGGCAACAAGTACAAAGGCACGCACGTGTTGGTCCGGGTTCGAGCGAAGCGCGCAACGGTCGATAGAGGCCGGAAGTGTAAAACAAAAAAGCTAGTCACGGCGACGGGTAGTGGCGTGGTGGGCGGAAGGGACGTGAGTTGGATATGTAGGTAGCTTGTCTACGGTACCTTGCCCTCCAGACATACATTTTGCACACACGCCCATACACACACACATATATAACACACACACACGCCCACACCAAGACTTTAGGGGACCGGGTTACGAGAGAGGAGTGGCAGAGGCGCCCCAGAGAGAGCCGGGCACAAGAGGATGGAGCAGGGGGGGTAGGCGTGCGTTGCTCCACAGACTGTGTCGGTATTCGTCTGTTCGGCAAGGTCGACGATGTATCTCTCCACAGGCCATGCAAAGGACTTGTCCGTCCGCCGCCGGGCAAGGATCTGGACGATAGGGACGGAGCTTATGGGGATGTGGGCACACAGCAACAGCACGGGCAGGCAGCAGAATAATGGCACATCTGGCAGGTCAGTCAGACGCTCCGAGATCCTGGGTGTGGGTACTTTGGGGGGTAAAAAGGAAAAAAAAAAAAAAAAAGGTACCCCGGTTGGGAAACGGAATAACGGGTGAGGTTTTGGCTCCGTGGGCACGCTATCAGGGAGGAACAAGGGTGAATACAACGAAGAGGAAGAAAAAAGAAAGAAAAAAAAAGAATAAAGCGGCATGGGGCGTGGGCGTAGGCCAGGCAGGGGAGGACAAGGATATCAGCGACCATGGATGGGCATGGGATGGGATAGGGTGGTGGACTGGGGTGGCCCAGCGTTGCAGGGGTCAGCCCCGGGAGGCAATCGTTGATTTCCCACTGGTTTCGGGCTAGCGCACGGCTTCGACGTGCATCCCCATTTGTTGTTGGATGGAATCAGGAAGGAAGGAAGTGTTGCATGCAGCCAAGGCCCCTAGCACGGCAAGTCTCCATCGGGCAGGGGGAGGGCAAGGCAGGACGGCATGGCGGCATGGCAGCATGCCATGGGATGGCGTGTGCACCCCCTTGCCTTCCCTTCGCCTTGGCCCCTTTGCTTGTGGGCGACAAAAAAGAGAGAGCGTCATGTCGCAAGACGGGGTTGTTGTATCGAAGGTACTTTGCATTCCCAAGGCGGGCAGTGCTTTCGCAGGCGGACAGATGCTGACGGGCTAGGTAGTTATTTGCTGTTGTCATCTCGCCATGGCATCCCACCTCGAGCTAGGCGGGTAGGTACCTTGGGGTGCCTGCCTATGTTATCTGCCCACAGACTGGAGACAATGGAGAAAAAGACCAGACGAGTGCCCCCAGCGAGCCGTGCCTAGGCTGGACGACGGTCGCTCTAGCGCGTACGCCCAACCTCGCGCCGCCCTTCCTTTTCAGACGACAGGCTCCGGCAGCCAAGTCTTGGTGTGTGTGTGTGTGCCCGTCCACGGCTGGCTTGCAGCGTAGCATCTTGACCCTTGCCAGCACAGCCAGCTGAGCCCGAGTACGTATGTATGCACATATGTACATGCAAAGCTGCAGCAAAATTGGCGAACATACAGGCACACATGGTGCCCAAGGCCCTTTTTGGCTCGGCCGAAAACGACGTTCGACTTTTTCCCCTCTCGGCCTCGAGCACGGTACTGTCTGTGCATGTGTGGGCGGGTACAGTACTGGACTGACCACCCTCTCTCTGTCTCTCGCCGGACCGGCGAGGTAGCGAGCAAAGCGGCACCTCGATCTGTCCAGATTGGCTCGCATCATTTCCCCTTGGCCAATATCACCCGCACCTAAGCAATGCGGTGCGGGAATCGGATAATGCCTGCTGCCAAAATCCGACAGGGCTGCCATGCCCTGATTATCAACGGCTGATTGTGCCTAGATGACGAGCACCGTCCGATCCAGCCCAGACATGGGACGAATCCTTTTGCCGCGGACCGTAGACGCACGTTTCTCCCTCGTTTTTTTTTTTTTTTTTTTTCTTGATTTGTTCTCCCGCAGCCTCTGTATTCCTTCCTCCATTTGTTTTTTTTTTTTTCCTTCCTCATAGAACTGGCTTTTTTTTTTTTTTTTTTTCCAGACTCTTGCCGTCCAATGTGGATCAGGCGCAGTGACAGTGCGCTGACCTCGTGGTCCGTTAGTCCATGTATCAGGGGAAAACAGACGCACAAACGCCGCTGGAAGGGGCTCAGACAAGGGTCCAGACAACCGAGGCGTGGCGATGTGAAATATTGGTTTTTTGCGGAATGTCAGCGGGGAAGGAAGGGAAGTAAGGTGGAAGGTATCAAGAAAGAATCACGCAAGCTTGACCCATCGTCAGCGCCAGCCGACAAGATCACTGATCAGATGACTGGGCCGAACAAGATCATCATCATCAGTGGGAGGCACAAGAAGGGCTGGTTGGCTGGGTATTTGCCACGGCGTCTGACAGGCGTCCTCTTCCCTCGCCTATCCATGATCAGAAGAAGAAAAAAAAAAAAGAAGAAAAAAAGATTTGCCGCATAAACTTCAGCAGGCCCTGGTTGCCCCGGCGGACGTGCCACTCTGCCTGCCGAGCCGACCCTCTTCGCTCGGGGCAGCGAAGATCTCTCTCCTGAGGAGGCCCCGGCCATTGCATAGATACAGTTTGACAGACCGGGAGGCGTTGTGGAAAGCGGACCGCTGCAAATCGGGCGCAGGACTAGGGGCCTGGCTGAGCCAGGGGAGGGTGTCCCCGGCGAAAGAGCCACGCATCATGTAATCATGACTACTGTGTATGGCTGCGTCGCTGGCGATTTGATATCCGTTCCTGGACTAGCTCCCGATCTGCCACCCGTTTCGATCAAGGGAGCGGAGTGGGCGGAGTCTGTGCGGGCGGGCGTCTTTTTTGGGGTTAATTGCTTGCTCGGGCTGGAAATGAAGCACGCACGAGCCGAGCTGAAGCGTTGGGCCCCCGCCCCTACCCTCCCCGGGCGGGGGTGAAATGGCGCCAGCGGCCTTCGCGTCAGGGCCTGGCTGGCTGGGAAGAGCGAGCTCGGGGTGGGTGGTTGACGGAGGGCCCACACTGCCACAGACAGCAACCTGCCCGGCTGGCCCCTGCCGGCCCAAGGAACGCAGAGCCGGTACAGACCATGGGCCATTGAGGAATAGCGTCTTGGTCCTTGTTGTTTTGTTTTGCTAGAGCCGGCACCACGATGACCCCGATGGCTTGCTTGCCCCGATGTCCGGCTGCTCAGCACGTCTTCACGATCGGGAGGCAAATCACCCCGGCGTGGGCGAGCCACGCTAAATGCACTATCCGGCACACCAAAGCAGGCAAGGCTCAGTGCAGTCCAGCCGCACATCGGCTGGCAAATTAGGTGGCCCACACGGGGACATAAAAATAGCTCCCGCCTAAAGCCCTCAAGCCAGCAGGCGTCCGTTTCCCATGCCGTCGTCAGGTGGGCATTGCCAAGCTTAACTCAGCTGTTAAGCCCGTTGTCTCGCTGCCTCTCTCCTCGCACGAGGCCAACCGTCAACCCCCCTCGAGTCTGGTGCTACCCACCTCCAGATTCTGTATCTCTGTCCTGCGTTGCCGTGGTGCGGCACCCGCCCCATGATTGACTGCACATTGTACCGTGGAACCGTGGTGAGATTGAGGCTGGTCGCATTACGGAAAATTTCTTGGTATTACCAATACTTTGTGCATCCTATGAGGTGCTTGCCCGTACTATAGAGGGTATATGCAGAGGCTGGAGCCTATAGCAGACACGCCAGATCCGGCATCTCGCACCCGTTAGCCGTGCGAGCAGCCGGGTCCCCCGCCATGGCGATGCGCTAGGGCGGTCATCAAAATCATCAATGGCACTGCTCCATCGTCTGCTTGACTGCAACATCCCGACCGATCCATCCTGCCCGCCTGGCGACTGCGGATGGGGTCTGAGCAAGCCCCAAGAGTTTTTTTTTCTCACCCAGTGGAGGGCCAACTGATTCAACTGACCTCTGTACCCTCGGCCGATTTGACCGTTGGTCTCGCTGTGCGGATCCACAGCCAGGAGTTGCCGGTAAGCATAGAAGCAAGCTAACGAAAGGGACAAATCAGACGGCACAGCAAGCGAGGGTGCGTCTGTGCCAAGCTTCAAAAGTCCCCTCTGCAGTAAAAATCATGCTCGTGTTCATGTGCCGAACCATGCGCCTCGGCTGAGAGCCGAAGCCGGTTGATAAAAACGCTGATAACACACGCATGCAATCATGCCAGCTCAATCTCGAGCGCATTGCCGCCGCAGGATCCCCTACCGCCAATAAGCCGGGGGCTGCACGGGTGCCCATCATCCTTTGTAACGGATGGAGCGGCAGCTCGACAGTTCGGGTGGTCTGCTGATCTGACCTGCACAGGTCTTTTGTTTTTATCTCTCTCTCTCTCTCTGTTTTTCTTTTTCCTCCAAACGTGTATGTTGCTGAAAAGCGAAACTTTAAACTGGGGGAGGCTTCACACAGTTCCGAATTGGGATACGAGATTTTGGTCAAACCGAAGCAAAAAAGAAGCGACTCGCCTTCTCCCAAAAAGAGCCGGGTTGGGGCAGATCGTTTCGAGGGGTGGGAACAGGGGTGGATCAATCCCGGAACCGTCATGTAATAACGAAGGCTAATAATGGACGGGACCGGCAATGTCCCCCTCGTTAGTGCCATCCCAATGCCCTGGATCAACCAGCGAAACAGCGGCTGAGATTGGAACAAAAGACGAGAAAGGACGGATGCTGATTTGTCCACCGACAAGCCTGCCCACGCACGTGCACGAACCACAACATGCTTGGCTAGGAACACCCCCATTCGGAGTGCCACACACCCAGCAGCGCCAAGGACATGGGCCAATGGTTTGACAACCGCCCGGACGGCCAGCCAGCCGTGCGGCATTGGGGAAACTTTTCGGATGGGCCGCCCAAAAGGCAAACAAACAAGCGGAAAAGGGCGGAAAGTTGGACTGACATCATTCCTCACTCACCTGCATGACTGACACAAACGGGTATGCCCAGCGAGTTGGTTGGTGCACAACAAAGAGACATGAATCTTGTTCTTTTGCTGTGCTATGGCTGGAAGCGGAACCTCCAGCTAGGTATCCCTTTTCGTCTGCTAAAGAATTCCCCCGCTCCAAGCATGCCGCACTTTTCCAGGTGATCAAGCTCCAGAAAAAAAAAAAAAAAAAAAAAACCGAAAGAGAGCGCAAGGGATGGCACGGAGGAAGAATTAATTGAACAAGAGCGGGCAAGCATCAGCCAGCCAGCTCGTTAAAAATTTACCCACACATCCATCTCCCGGTACACGTGGGAAACATGGGACCTCTCAGACCAACGCACATATAAACAAAACCCGAAAGGGTTGCATCGCGCCCCCCTCTTTTTCCCCATGGACTGCCGATACCGAGATGACGAGCTGACAAAATGGTATCATTCCCTTTCTTGGTGAAGCTATCCCGTGCTTCAGAATACGGCCTGTCTGTGTGCCTGCCCTGCCTGCCTGCCTGCCTGCCTGCCTACCGATACGCAAGCGTATACGCCCGCACCCCTTGCCGCTTCGCCTCCTACAAACGGATGCGAGACGCGCAAGGTTGCTTGCTTACACGGTGCTTAGAAAGCTGTCCACCCCCGCGCTGCGACTGTTTCCTTCACGACCCAAAAAGGCCAGCTGCATGGCACTATTTGCTCTGGCTTGCATGGTTTAGAAACGCTTTCCCCAGTGTGCTTTCCGCTCTTTTTACTCGTTGGTCGTTTTTAAGTTCACTGCCCTTAAAGCCGCGTTGCGGCGGAGTTGTGAAAGAGGCTGAGAAAGAAAGAGAGGGGAAAAAAAGCCCGAAACACAAAACGTCTCTTTGGAGGGCAGCGTTCTGAGACGAGACACGGAGGCGGCGCGATTGCGCTCCCGTCGAGATGGACAAAGGACGGCGGATGGGTGCTTCACGCGCATCTTGGTTGGTACCCAGCCTCGGCCACTGCCGATCAAGGTGGCCTTGAAATCCATTTGCTGATCGAGGCCGCCATTTTCCAATGCCACCCTAGAGAACAGCGACTCCATCTGGCCCTTGGGAATGATATCATCAATGCGCAGCGGCACACATCGAAACAAGCCCAGGCCCCATGCAGCCCGCCAAGTATTTGTTCCATTCCTCTGCATTGTTATTCCATCGCCCGGTTTTTATGCCTGTCGTGCAACCCATCCAGGGCGGATATTTGCTTTCCCGAACCGGCGCTACTACTCATTCATCTTTTTTTTTTTTTCTTCCGAAGACCAGCATCGATAGGGGAGAGAGAAAAAAATAAAAAAGAAGAAAAGGCGCCGAAAATTGCAATGGAATAAAAAATAACAAGACGCCTGTTTAGCCGCCGCAGTCGCGCTCGGCATGGCCTTTCAGCTTTCCCCTCCCCGGAGCCCGTTTCCGATTAGAAACAAGAGGGGTCGCCCGGTGGTAAGATCAGCGTCCCTGTCCGAAACGAGGCCATTCTTTTTCAGGACAGCAGATCGCGCGCCAGCGAAAACAGAAGTCTGCCGCCACGCGGAACCCAGGATGTTGTGGCTAGGACTGCCAAAAAGCCTGGTTCCACTAGCCGTTTCCTGTTGCCCGCTTTTTTTTCTTGGTCTTTCTTTCTTGTCCCTCTCCTTGGAGCAACATCCGTCCGTCCTGCCCGCTCGCCTCCTTCCTCGGCAACCTAGGTTTTTGACCATCACCATCCCGGCCCGACTTTACATATACCGAGCGCCCAGGCTTATCACATCTGTTTACGGTATAGGATGTCGGCCGGGTAGGAATATGGCATGCGGGTCCATCCAAGCCCTCGGTGTCGGCCCCGCAAGTTATCACTTTTTTTTTTTTTTTCTTGCTCGACTCCTGCCTGGCTCTGCCCCGAGCGAGGATTCCCCGGCCTCCGTCGCACTCTCTGTCCCAAGAACAACCTACCTCAACGATTCAGCCCCGTGCAATCATACCCAAGGGTTCAGGTGCGGTGCGTTCTCTCCACTCCCACCCCAGGAGATAAAAGCGTGTTTCTGGCGCGATCAACTCACCGTAGCATTCTACTCTCGCTTTTTCTTGGTCACAGGGCAACTCTATCCTGGCGGAAAAAGCGGCCAAGACGACGGGAAGTGCAAAAGTTAAAAGCTTTGTCGTTTCAGCTCCTGGACCGTCGGCAGTTCTTGGCGTTCCAACCGGCTCGTATAATAATAATAAAAAAAGAAAGAAAGGCAGCCACATGCGCAGAACTGTGTTACCCCTTAATTGATCCGGTATTGCCATGGGGAGCTCGTGGGGGTTGCCCGCCTGGATGGCTGGTGCGTGTCACTGCAGACTGACCGTCCGAACCAGCCCCCAACCCCTCAATCATTCCTCACCCTCGGGGCACGGAATGATGACGCCAAGACGCAGCAATGGGTGGTGGCACTCGATACCATTTTCCTTTTCTCTCAGTGGCGGTCGTGCCAGTTCTATCATCTGGGTGCCCGAGCGCCGCTGCGATTGACATGTCCCGCAGCCAGGGGATTCGAAGAAACAAATCCCGAACGTCAGTTCCCACACACATCGGGCTGACCCATGCAAAAAGGTTGTCAAAAACGCTTCAGATCCCCGCCTCGCCTCCCTCCAGTTCGTGTCATCCCCTTGACGGTCGTCAGCAATAAAACGATCCACCGCGGTGAGTTGCCGAATCTGTATGCCACACTCGACTTGTGTGTGACTTGATTCTGGAGCTCCCCTGACGGTCACACAGACTTACAGGGCTCACACCCTCATCCATACATGCATGGCATTGGTGGCCGGCCATCTCTTGGCCTGGTCAGGAGGCGTCCTCAGACAACGAGCGAATCAGGCTACTGCCAGACTCGGGATTTGACAGCCTGCCAGTGGGAGGTCATGCTCCCTCGCACGGCCTGCGGTTCGACCGCCAGCGCGGCCTGTAAATGCTGGGTACTTTGTGTGTGCGTATGTTGGTGGTCTCTCGTATGTTGTTCCCTCCTCTCTTCCTTTTGATGCAAGATGCACCTCCTTTTAACCGAGTGCACGTTGGCAACAGCCAGCAGGTGCATCTTTTTACCTAATCTCATAATCTCGCCATCTGCCGAGACCTTAGCCGACGTTTCCCTGCTTGCCAAAGACACCCGATACGCCATTGGTGTGTGTGTGTGTGTGTGTGTGTGTGTGAAGCCATGTTATTGCTGAGGTTTGATATATTGGCGCCTGGGCCGGGCTTTCGACAATTTTGGAAATTACCCGCCCTTTTATCTCGGTTGGATCGGGGGATATGATTCGTCCGAACGGAGTCTACGGCACTACTTTTGCAGCTTATACGACCGACGGGACGGCCTAACATGCAACACCGAATAACCTATCCGGGGGATTCCTTCCAGCCAGCCGGCCGGCTGCTGCACCATCTGGCCATTGGGTGGGTGGCAGAAGGGGGTGCCTGCCTGCAACCATAAAGGTTCTTTGCGCCAGGGGTGCTCGTGGTTCGGTTCGAGATGGGTGTTGCATTGAAGAAACTGCCCGCCACGTTGGTGGATTTTCCTGCGGCCGAGGTTTGCCGCGCAGGTCTGCTAGAACGCGTGGCCCGTGTGTCCGGAACGAAGTGCGTAGGTGGTCAGGCAGGCTTCCCTAGGCGAAAAGAAAATAATACCGGCATGAGCATGCCTGGCTGGCGGCGGATCGGCCAGGTCAGGCCCAAAATTCAACAGCCGAACCTTGTGCAAGGTCCATCCTGCTGATCCCATCTGCAATGGACATCTCGGCTACCTCGAGCCACCAATCACCGCCGTCAAGTTTCTTTGTATCCGCTTGAAAACGTGGATTTCCGTGCTAAGGAATCCGCTCGGCAAGTACGAGGAGGAGCACATATGAATCCACCTGTAAGGGCCTATTGGAAGACAAGCCTGGGCAGTTGATGTCCCATCGTCAGCTCGGCCTCGGACTTGTTCCCCGCTCGAGGCCTAGCTTGGCGGGGATATCGGGGATATCTGATGGTCTTTTTTCGGTGACGTTGATGCATGGTCCCTCCTCAGAGCTCGGCAAATGAAGCCTTGTCTCGGGCCCCAGAAAAAGGAGGCGCGCGGGATTTGAAAAGAGGTGGAGAGAGGGGAGACGACTCGCTTCGACGAGAGAGGTGTGTATGTGGGCACTACCACCTTCGCACTTGCCCGAGCAACTGTAACCAACAGGCAGAGCACTTCCCCAACCAGCAATACCCATGAATACCCGCGTTTCGCAAGCTCGGAATTGCAAGCATCTTCGGGCGGCCATGTCCACCAAAAACCAACTTCATGATGTTGTTTGTAAAACCGCCGAGATGTTGCCGGCCGTCATCCGATCCAAGTGTGTGAATAAGCTATGGGCATACGTAAGCCCTGCATCAATTCCGTCAAGCATGATCCATAACCCGTCGCTATAACACCAGACGGTTTTTCTAGAAGCCGCCCCCAACGAAAACGGGGGCCCACTTGGTCTCAAGGTATGATCCAGGCGGGCGGCACTTGGAGTGCACTCCCGTGCGCCATCAGATGCCCACCCGTCAGCGAGTCAATTTTTTTTCTTCTTTTTTTTTCTCTGATTATCTGATTATTAATGGACTGGAGCAAAAGGCGGGAAGGTCCTTTTGACGGATTGACAAGTCAACTTTTGCGCACGGGCAAAAGAAAGGGGGCCCGGACGCTGAAGAGATCGACATCGTCGAGCCCGTTCTGGGTTGGATGTGCCGGGGGGAGAGAGAAGGACTTACACTAGACAGGGACGGTAGCGAGCGACGACAACCTGCGCTTCGCTTATTTCTGCTCTTTCAGGGACTGTTACCGATGTACATGTGGACGGGGGGCCCTAGCCGCATGCGCCAGAGGGGGTCGCAAAGGCCCCGGAGGCTGCAGTAGCACGTACGGTATTGCCGTAGGGTTATGGGCCCAGATCCGACCATGGGTCAGATCACATTCCCGAATGAGTATATCGTAAAGACTTCGATTCGACGCCCCCAAGGGTGGGACCCCCGGGCGGCCCCGCATTCAAGGGGGTGACGAAATCAGACGAGATCAGACGAAATGCGAAAACGGGATGAAATAGAGACAAGAAAAAAAAATTAGAGCGGCAGATTCTGAAGTTATTCGCAAACTTGCAAGCACCTTCCTTGTTCCCCTTGCCGATCTGATATCCCTCACCATGCCACCGCCCGACCGGCAAATTTCCTTATACGGAAGGTCTTTTACCTTTTTTTTTCTTTTATTTTTTTCTTGATGTACATACTATGCACTTTGTTTGCCAGCCCAGACCGACCTGACTGGGGCTTGTCCCGACATTTTTTGACAATGTTGCCGTGCCAAGCCTCTGCCCCGGCGCGGCGTCTTTGCATGGCCCGTGGGGTGGTGGCCCTCTTGGATCTCTGGTCGGCGACCTCAACCGCGCCGTACCCCGAAGGCGTACCACACCTTTTTTCTTCTTTTTTTTTTCTCATAGGAGCCCAGCCAATCCCCCTCCACGTTCACTGGACCTAACAGAGTAAATGCCGAGCCACAAAACCAGGGGAACACACCGCAAGGCCCACCGACCTAGGACATGATCTTCAAAGCTGCGGACGGTCCAGAAACGCCGCACTGCACTGCCGTAGCTGCCATGCCGCGCCTCGCTTGCTCTCCTCGCTCTTAGGGCTGTGGATTTGTGGAAATCAAAATGGGCCACCACCCGAACCAGGTGCCTGAAGCTGGATGAGCCGACCAGGATCACGTCCCGCCGCCGCCGCCGCCGCCCATGGGAACATGCAACTCGGCGATAGCGTTGACAGGCACCCCTTGACGAGCGGCGCCTGAATCGTCGGCCGATCGGTGAATTTCCTCTTTTGCACAATTTACCCATTCCCTCCCACCAGCGGGGATCAAGGAAGGGAGGGAGTAGACGACGGATGAGAAAAGAGGCGAATATTAGCCTGTGGGTGTGTATGTGTGCGTGCCTGCGTGCCTGCGTGTTATTTTTAGCTTTCCATGCCCTCGGCACACACGACACACACGCCCATGATAGCCCTGATATCAATGCCCCGTACTTTTGACGTGGCGGTCAATTCCTCTCGGCTCGAAAAGCCTGCTTTCCGCCGCCGTGGCCAGGCTAGGTCACGAAGTGGCAAAGGGCGGCCAAGACCGTGAGGGCGTGAAGAAACGGGCCTCTAGCTCGGTTCCGGAGACGCCAACAAACGCTCGCATGCAGCATCATCATACGGGATTGCTCTGTGCGGGGCTCCTTTCTCCTTCGCTTCCTTCTTCCCCTTTGCCCGCTCTCCTTCGAAGTACAAAAAGACCGGGCTGGGGCGTAAATTCACATGTGAGCGAGCCGACACAACTATCATCACTATCATTTATCATCAACAGCAAAGTCCGAGCAACAGCGACTAACAACCAGCCAAGACCAGTGCAGGGTCAAGTTTCCCGATCCCACCAAGTTTGTGCCACACACACCCCCACCCACTTCATGTAGCCGGGGACTTGGCGTATACGCTTAGTGATTATGTGTTACACCAAAGGAATAAACGGCGAAGAAGGGCCGGCCACGCTGCGGTAAACCCCAACCGGCGAGGTGTCTGCCTGGGCTAGACGTAGGCGGGATGGGATCGTCAAAGCCCCGGTGCGTCAGGTCGGTCGAACTCCCTGGCCGACGGGGACAAGTGCCCTTGTGGCGCCGCCGCCATGTCTCCAAACCGTCTGCCGGATCTAAATCATGTCTGTGTGACCCGGCCGACCTGGTTTGTTTTCTTTTTTTAAAAGCGGTGATAAGGCTGGGGCTGGCGCACTAAACGAGGAACACAAGCCGACGGGCGCATGCGCCATCCCGGCAAATATGGAACTACAGCAACATTAGCCTGTTTCCTTGTCCGGACTTCAGCCCTCCAGGAGGCCGACCAGGCCGGCGAAAAAAAGCTGGTTGGGAAGAAAGAAAACAGCCAGACGGGACCGCGAAAGCCGCGGATGGCGGTAGGCCTGGTCTGTTGGTGCCCAGAGTAGGAAGGCCGTGTGTTGTAATTTCATCTTTGTGTGATTCATGGGAGCCGCCCACAAGGACCTTCCATGTTAGTAGAACGGTGAGACATATTCGTTGTATCCCATCCTCAGTGATAATCTTGGTTGATATACCGAGACAGGGTGCCGCAATCAGATCAGCTACCGTCCGGACTCCAACGGCCATCCCGATCTCGGAACAGAAAAATGCATGGGATACTAGCTGTCGCTATGCAGGGGGGCGTGAGGCCGACGCATCGCCTTAGATTCCGAATCCCGCTCGGGTGTGCGTGAGCAATAAAAAAAGAAATAAGGAAAAAAAAAAAGAAAATACGGCTCATCAAGCCAAACCGGGCCGCTCATTTCGGCCGACACAACGTATGTAAAGTATCAGGACCGATGGCACGTCACGGTGGCATCGCCCGAGTCGGAATTCGACTTGAAATGTACTTTGATACGTTTGGGAAATCGAAGTGTCGACTCGAACACTCGGCCAACTGCAAAGCGGGCAATACACTCCGGGTGATGTTTAAAAATCGCAGTGCCGTCCCTACCGAGGTCCCCGCAGTCAACCACCCTTTTTTTTTTTTTTTTTTGGCAAGCGAAGGTGCGGTACATAAGGTCCAGACGTGGGGAGCCTTGACATTAAGCGGGACCGTTCGGTGTGCTGGATATTGCCTCAGTACCGTTCAAGCTCCCGGAGCGGAAAGGAAATGCGGAGTTTAACTCTCACATAAAACATGGAACCTAGGTAGTAACTCTCGGGACTTGGTCCCACACTGCCGCGCCTGGTCTTGTGAGATGGCAATGGCAGCGTACATACGACGGCAGTACGACCCATCTCTCTATGCAGAGTTCCCTTATCGCCGTGATGAGACGGCATTTTTCACATGAGTTGGATCGGCCTCGCCCCGGCCTTTTCGGTCCTGGCGACGCTACGCCACACGCAGATACCGAAACCCCGCCCTCTAACGGAGCGGATGGACCCCAGTGACCGGCGAGCCGGGTGTGCGGTCGTCACTGTTGCATCCCATATACGACGGCATCACGGACACACCGACAGGCAGTAACGGCAGCAATCGAATTACAAGCACAATCAAAGGCCCGAGCCTACTGAACTATATGTACGACGTGTTAATATCCGGGCGGTCGAAGAAAGATTCCTGTATGGGATTGACCTGGGCCTATAAATAGGGGCCCGATGCAACCGCACGGCAGGTTTGGTTGCAGAAGCCGGGAGGCCAGGGTGGTGGGGAGGACGGCTAGGCAGACATCAATTTGCTATCGACGCTAGCACGAGTTGGTCCGTCGAAGAGGTTGCAATGAACCGGGGTTTGTGCTACGTGTGCTCTCCTGGGGGTGGTCATGCAAGGCGGCATGTACCTACACTTCATCTACCGAGCAGTGCGGACGTTCCTGTGGTACCGCATCTGGGTGAAGGACAAGCCACGCAGGCAGCCCTGCGCCAATAAATCTTGTCTACCTTCCCAAACCGGCCCTGACGTGGTATCCGGCCGTGAACTTGATGTCTCGGCGGGGACCCATATCCAACCTGTTGGTGCCTTGTCTGGTTGCCGTGATGCTGAGAGGGGCATAAGAATTGGTAAGACCTGACCAAGTTTGGTCGGTTGTGCGTGAGGGCCGACGTGGTGCCGGCGCGACGCATCGTCGGGAGACAGCTTGTGATACGTCCAGCAGACGAGGTCAGAAGACAATGACAAAAAGCGTGTTGGCAATGAATGGACGTGGGGGCATGCGCGTCCGAGATGGGGCCGATGGATGCGCCGGACCTCGTCGCACGCCTCGCTTCGTGTCCAACGTGCATATCGAAAGCAGGCGGGCCTTTTCAGCCAAAAGTCCACGGGCGCAACGATGATCCTGGAGCCGTCCGTGGGGAGCAGGTAGATATGCGACACTGTAATTTTTCCGGGCCATGTTGCAACCTCCAGGCGAGTCGAGTGCTTGCTGAGAGAGTGGATGTAACAGCACATGACCACCAACGCAGCGCTGTCCATGCCGTGCACGCGTATCCGCCGAGAGGGTCAGCGTCGGTGTACGGCATCTTTGGTCGACGCCGGCAGGTCTAGGCGGCTTGTCATCCATGGTGCGGTGAGGCAACCCCTTCCGGGGCGTTGTGCCGTGTCGACCCTCCACAAGTTCGAGGGAGCATCGAAGCCCACCTATCTCATGGGATCCCCATATCAATGTGATCATCGGAAGGCCAGTTTTGTCGGTGCCGGCCTCGGCTTGTGCAGCCGAATGTTGTTTGGCGGTGGCAGCCTCCTACGCCCGATTGGGGGAAAAAGAATTTGCCGTCAATTTTCCGTGTTCCGTTGCATCGAACGAATCCAAAGAACCGGACGCGCCTGCCATTCGTCGGCGGCGCTAGGTCCTTCCTTGCGCTGCAACCAACAAAATCTGCAGCAGGCACGGCTATCCCGTAATCTTGCCTGGCAGGCCGTGCTTGCCTTTCTTGATGGAGTTTATTTTTGGGGACGCAATTCAATCCGCGGCCTTTTTCTCCGTTCGGTACCAGTCTTCTTTTCCCAGTCAATAATTGTAGGAACCTTGGTTGGCTAGATAGGTGCTCACTCAGCCCAGCCCGGCCAAACGCTTTTACAATCGCGGACCGATACACGACACCAGCCGGCCCAGGCCCGAGGCGGTTGCATCCTTCATCTTTCGGCGAAACGGATGAGGGGTGTTGCATCTTTACCATGCCCATCCTGGTCACGACTCCGACAAGCACCCGCGCGGCTTCGCAGCGTCCTAGCGCCCTGGGGAAGAGGAAGGAGTGCCATCGTGGGATGCCACGAGGGAGCGGTAGGCATGTCATTATCCTGGCTGCCCATCCGATTCTGGCCAATATGGGTCCTCTATTAAGGGCGCCATAATTTCTTTTCTTCTCTTGCCGTCCAGAATGCTGCGGCACCTTTCCATCACTATCGCCATCGCCATCGCCATCGCCCAGCACCGACGCCACCAGCAGAAGCGATTGACGTCGTAGCACCAACGGGCCAATTTTGTGGGCCGTGCTTCAGGACAGCCCCCTTTTGCTGATCTCGTTTGGGGAAAAGCGTCGTCAAACCTCACCGTCGGTATTGCAACGCTTGGCGGATGGAACCCTACAGTGAACGGATATTCTCGAGGGTGGGCCAACTGGTTTGCCGAGCACCCACACCACCTGCGAGGAGTCAAGAAAGAAAAAAATAAAATAAAAGAGACGGCCACTTACAGCCATCTCACCATTAACCGGCATCCCCCTTGTACCCATGGGTGGAGATCACCAGCTCGAAGTGCCGCGCGCGCGAGCAGGGGTCTTACCAAGCAGGTTTCTGTTGACTCTCCATTGCCCGAAATGAGGAAGCTGGCTCGGCGTCGAAGCGACTCTGACACGAAACGGGACCTGCCGTCACATCATCACATGGCCACATCTGGACGAAGGATGAAATGCCGTTGGCACAAGTGTCTGTCCGAGTCTGGTGCGTCTCTCCGACATACTAAGCACTGATCCTTGGGTTGGATGTAGGGCTCACTTGTATTGATATTTCGATTACTGGGTGCCAACCGAGGTACTGAGCCTTGCGACCCCTGAGCATCGTACCAGCTCCTCCTCTTTTGTAGGTACCTAGGTAGGTACGGTACGGACGTGCTCATCCATCACTGCCGGCAGCTGGGATATTTTGCCTTTGTTCTGGTAGGCGTTCCACCCTGCCGGCCGACCCTCTGCATACCGCATGCAGATACAGCACATACCATCCCGGCTAGACCCTCCCTCCTTGGTCGCCTCACTCCTTGCACACCCCCAGGGAAGCAGGCCCTGAGGAGCCGAGGGACGACAGCGCCTTGCCCGCCCCCCTGAAAGTTCCAAGCAATGTGCGCTCTGGGCCAAGAGGGTGGTGGCCCTGTCAAGGTGGTCCCCCTGGCTGGCAAAAGACGCGGCCCCGCGCCGCAACTCTCGCGTGTCGGCGTCAGGATTCCCCAAAGCGACCACTTCTGCAACCCTCCCCACCCCGACCGAAACGGAAGCCACATGGCAGTGCACAAGGGTGGCATCTGTCAAGTCGACAAGCGACGCATCAGCCGCTTTTGTTTGTTCCTTGCTCGCGACTCAACAGCCCCGCGTGCCCCGTTCTTGCCAAGTTGCAGGCATCGCGAGCACCTCTTCTCTCTTCCTTACCCCTGTTTCTACTACTTGATTTCTTTCGCCTCTCGAAACCGCGCGCCACGCCCGCACGTCCGTCTATCGACCCTCACCCGGAAGGATTCCTGCCCCTCCTCGTCGACGGCAGTTCCTTTGATCTGATAGGCTATCCCGTCTTGCTGCAGCACGCGGCGACGCCATGCAGTGCCATGGTGGCAATGGCGGGATTGACGACACACGCTACGTAAAATACCTTACCTGGAGAGCCACTCATGTCACACTTGGCGCCGCCCCCCAGAGGGGCGATGGAGAAGGAAACAGAGCCTGGAAACAATCAAAAGACGTGATGCCCAAAGCATGTATGTACCTAGGTATGTATGTTGCCCAGGCATGGCACATTTCCCACCCCGACTCCCGACGCCTCCGAATGCTACGTGCTCTCCGCCTCTCCACTCCGCTCTTTCTCTCGACTCCACATGGATGAGAAGACTTTATTGGCCAGTTTACGAGAAGTAAGGGCTCGCTTGCCCTGGACGAGCCGTTCCCCAGCCCCCTGGCTGCGGCTCATTGCAAGTCTGGGCTGCTGGGCAATGGACCGACCCCCAAGTTTGGGTGGTGCTTAGGACACCAAAGGGCCCCTGGAGGGTCTGAACGGCCCCGTCCGTCATCGGTTTTAACCCCTCTCGACCAGCCATCGACAGCCGGGGGTGTATGGTGGTGGGCGCTTTGGTGCAACCGAAGAGCGTTTCGAGGCCGTCGCCCCTCCTCCTTGTCCATTTCCCAATCCAGCATCTGGCCGGCCGGTTAGCTAGCTAGCTAGCTAGCTAGCTATACATAGCGGGACGGGAATGTGATGGACGCATGCTCCCCTCCGGGGTGCCGTTTTGCCGTATTGGCCGTATCTGTCGGTCGACCACCCCGAGGGACCACGCATATGTATCTTGTCTGAAGGGGGTTGCGTTTCGACGTCGAGATTGCAATGAAACCAACCTTGGCTGTACATGCCTACTTGGGTGGGTAGATACATGCTGTATGCTGTCTGCGCGTGCTAAATTCCCCCAGCCATCTTGCATGCGCACGGTGTGCCGCCGGGCGCCTACGTGCGTAACACCCTTTAGCTACCACCATCCCAAGTAGGGTATACAGGGCGACGAAGGATCGATGTACATACATACATACATACAACCTACCTGGCATACAGCCCTGCCTGCATGTGCGCTCCTATCCCCGCCCGCCCCGTCGGATAGAAGGGAAGCGTTTCCGGGACTCTGCCAACCTTGTAGCCGCTCCCGTCAAGCCGTCCGATGATCTGATTTTTTTCTTCTTCTTCTGCGGTCCGAGGGTATGTAGGCAGTTTGTTGACGTCGTTTTCTGGCGACCGGTGCCTTCTTTTTTGTTCGTTTGCATGTACCCACGTCGCGGCGGCGAGCTCGTTGCCCATCTCGTCATAGCCTTATCTCCGTCCTGCCAAACAAGCCTCCTCCATAACCTGCCCCTGCCTGTTTGCCTGCCTGCCTGCCTGCCGCCTCACGAGCCGCGACTCCGAGCAAGGAAACAGGATTTTGATTTTGTTGGAGAGGAGAAGAATGGGAAGGCGTTGCGGCACAGACGCGGCGGGGTTCGAGACTGGTGCACCACCGTTTCGCTGCGTCTTTCCCTGATGGCTGGCTGATGCTGGCCTCCTCGCAATGCCCCAGCAGGATCGGCTTCATGAGCTGATTGGCCCATGGGAGAAAGTTGGCCTTGCTGCTGCGTCTGGCATATGCGTGTGTATTTTGTCGTGTGTGTGTGTGTGTACGTGTCGTTTGATGTGCTGTTTTCAGTGTGCCATTGTCATGCCTCAGGAATTCAGGGGTACCTAACTGCTGGGTGCCTGCGGACCTGATAGCCACTAGTGGTTTCCGTATTGTCCCGTTGAGCTCGCAACCGCTGTGTCCTTAAGGCTGTATGCATTTTTGGCAGGTTGGTCATTCGACTTTAGACATTTTATGATATCTCATGGACCGAGGAAGCGTTCATAAAACATTAGTCTAGTCTAGTAGTGCCTCTCCCTGGTGACCAAGTGTCTCAATAAGCTGCGAACAAAAAGAAAGGACAATAGCTCATCAAAATCTGCCCATGAGGTACAAAAACAAGACTATATATATGTGCAGTTGCATCGGAACAAAAGACGACCGCACACAAGAAACAAGGAAAAATAAATAATAAACAACAAGAGCCTCGGGCAGTCCTGGCACCAAATCAGTTGATGCCCGTCTCGAGCATCTCGGCCAGAATGTCCCACTTCCCCGCCGCGGCATCGCTGCTGGCCCGGGAGACCCCCCTCAAGCCCCCGACGATGAAGCGGACGTGCCTGTCAAAGTCGGCCGAGATGCGCCTCAGCGTGACCACGTACGACTCCCGTGGGTCGTCGGGATGGGGTCTCTTGTTGCTCCTCCTCCTCCTGCTGCTCCTCCCGGCGGCGTCACTGACACCTGACGTGAAAGTCAAGGCGTCGTCGCCGTCATCGCCGCTGCCGCCGTCGCCCCGCCGGTCTTCATCCTCGGGGCTGACGTAGACGGCCCTCAGCCTCGACCTGCGCAGCTGGGCGGGCGACGACCTGGCGGCTGCGGCGGCGGGCGAGGCCGGCGGCGAGGGCGACGACATGACGACCGACAGGCGGGCGATCTCGCTTACCTCGGCGGCCTCGCGCGCCGCGTCCAGGCGGCGGACGTGCTCGAGGCGGACGGCGAGGTCGAGCACGTCGAGCCGCACTCGCGGATCGGGTCGAGGCGACCGCCCAGGCACGACTCCTGAACCAGGGCCGCAACGAAGGCGGCGTGCGCGGCGATCATGGCGTCGACGTCCTCGGCCGCGCGCAGGTCGCGTCGCACGGCCGCCGCCCGGGGCGCGAAGACGAGCGTCGTCAGGTACGTCAGGACCGCGTTGCAGAACCACAGCAGCCGCGCCCGCGTGCGGTGGTATAGCCCTTGCTCGGCCGCGCCGGCCCGCGGGTCTGAGGAGGTGGCGGCGGCGGCGGCGCGAGCCGCCATGTCGCCGAGGAGGCGGTGGCCTTTGAGGATGTGCACAGCCCGCCGCAGCTGCAGGAGCAGCGTGAATATGCTCCGGTACTTGTCCATGCACTCGCCGCCCAGGATCAGCTGCACCGACCAGGGCATGCGGTACTGCAGCTTCAGTCTGGGCAGGTGGTCGCGGACGGACGACGACGACTGGTCTGACGTGTTGTTGCTAGACTGGCGGCGGCCGTCGGAAGACTCGAACGCAGCCGACACTCGATGGGCCTCTGGCAATGAGGAGAAGGCGTCCTGAACCAGCTCGGTCAAAGTGAAACGGTCGTGCCAGTCCGTGTGTCTCCTGTCCAGTTTGCTGAACACGGCCTGGGAGAACGAGTCGGCGGCGGAGCCATCCGCCATCAAGAACACGCTGTGAATGGCGTCCAATGTCGACCAGAGACCGCACGATTCAAACAGGACGTCCTGCAATGACGTCGATGTCATCAGATGCTTGCTCTTGATCCATTGGTCGAACGCGCGGTCGAAGAGCTCGCCAAACGGGGCCAGCTCGAACCCTGGAGGGCAGATGGCGGCCAAGTCGAGGCTGGGCTCCTCCTCGGCGCCTTGTCCGCGCCGCCGCCTCACCGATTCGTACCGGCCAAGCTGTTTGAGGACGACGATGCTCTTGCCCGTCGTGAAAATACGGGACACGGCGGGCTGGAGGAATCTGGGCGCGTGCAGCACGCCCTCGTGAGTCTTGCGGAGTTTGAACTTGCCTCGCCAGATTTGCGTCAGGGGCACCTGGACCTTGGACTCGGAGATGAAGAAGATCTTATCGCCGGGCAGAAGCTGGCCTTCCTCCATCCACAGCCTGATGGGCCGCAGGTAGACCTGGAAGCAGTCGAGGAACGTCGGGCTTAGGAACTTGTAGACCGGCTCGTCGCCCTCGAGCTGCGCGGCGCAGGCTGCCTCGTAGAGAAGCTCGAGGCAGCGGAACGCGTGGGGGTATCTCTCGTCGCTCAGCTTCTGCACGACGGCGGAGAGCGAGCGCAGCTGCAGCATGCGCGGCTGGAGCTCCTCCATGACGTCGAGCACGCTCACAACCATGTCGGACTTGAGGTCGGCGTACCGGGCCTGGATGGCAGACACGGCCTCGTCAAAGGAGTGGAGTGCTCGGCGAATGCAGTCCTGGAACGTCTGGAGGAGCGCAATATCTTGACGATTGCTACCGACGAACCCCCGCAAAGGCAGGAGAGGGCGCCCCGTCTCGCCCACGGCCATGACCAGAGCGCGGTAAGTATCCCATGAGACGTTCCGGAGTTGGTATGCCAGAACCGGCGAGCACTTGTCGTCGAACAGCGTTGTTTTATGGCCCTGGAGCATGAAGAGAGCTTCCCTGACAAGCTGGGCCTCGGTGATCACAATCTTGCGCGCCTTCCCCGATGGGTCCCCTGCCGGGTCCTTTAGTCTCCAGGACTGAGATTCCGCCACGTCCTCTAATGTGGGGACGGGCTCGGCCTTCTCGTCAGGGGCGAGCAGGATCCGATCAAGGGGAAGAGCAGCGCTCGAGATGGAGGTGACGTCAGAGAGCAGAGACGAATCGGTCGGGTTGGCTTCTTCATAAGAGCCTTCGTACGATTCATCGTCGGAGCTGTCGGCGCCGAAATTGACGTTCTTCCAGATAGAACGGTCTTGAGCCCAGCCGTCCTCCTCGGCGATGTCCTCCCACCTCAGCTTCGGGCCATCCTCCGCCTCAGGACCCCTGAGGTTCTCGAGGTCGGCCAGACGAGACTGCTGGAGGGGCTGATCGGACAGCTCTAGGAGAAAGTGCAAAAGCTCGGGGTTCCACCTCGAGGGGTAGGTTGCTAGCGCGTCGCGACGCTGTCTCAGCGCGCTGGCCAGTCCATCGCGGGCGTTGACGCTGAACCTCTCCTCGAGGCCATCTAGATGTTCCTCAATGAGAAACTGGTTGGTGCGGAGATAGTTCTGGCGGCGAATGCACCGCAGCGAGACTTCACGGAGAGCCTCAAACCGAGCCTTATCTGACTGGCATTTGTGAACAGAGGGTGCCGGTTAGTATTTGCTTTTGCCGACCTTTCCACTCTGGCTGGTATGGATGGATGCTGGCTACCTCGGCGTCTACGTTGCATATGGCAGCGACGAGCTCCTCCGCCAAGGCCCCTAACTTTGCGGCGTGGGCCATCTGCAAAGGCTCATGCACATGCGCGGAATTGCGGATGCTTCACTTGTCTCGTGTGTCAGTAAGGTTAATTATTGGGCGATGCGACCTGCAATGCAGACGTGGATATAACTTGTCATGGGCACTGCCGAATCTGGCGCGGTCGTCGGTTGGGTCAAGCAGAGTTGCCCTTCATTCATGTTTATTTCGGCTGGGCTTGGATTGCATCACCTTGGACGGTTCCAGGTTCTCGCGACGCGTCAATGGCAGCTACAGTGCGCGCGACGTCGCATTTATGGCCAAATCTGCCACTCGCACCGTGCAAGATGGCCACCAACTACCTGGGCATGAAAAGACAACAGTGAATGCATGTCGACAACTCTCACGATGGAAAAATAACGGAATACTCGAGATGTTACATAGAGCATCAGGGGGTCGAATGAGTTGGGCCCAAGAAATTGACGCAAGAGCAAGCCGGGACGATAAACAGTGGCGCCGGGAAGACGGACTGTTCATTTTATTGAGCTGAGCCTTAAATCTCGAACGGAATTCCACTGATAAAAAGCCACAGCACGTCGGGCACTCCCCAAACTCTCCATCCTCCTTCGACCGCCAACACGGCCAGCTGGATTATCGCCAAAGGGCAGTACGAGTACGGAGATGGAAGCGCGCAGGTAGCCGTCAGCAATGGCCTTTCCAAGTAGGCCTGTGTCGCAGCTGCTGGGCTCTAATGGTAAGTGTTTTTTTTTTTTTATCAGCCCCTGCTTCGACGCACCATCGCGATTCCACCCACTTGCTGACATCCAAGTCCACCAGGTCCCGTCCACGCCGTGGCCTACTCGGCCTCGCCTGGGACCTACATCCTCGCCGGCTCTGCAGACCGGTCCATTCGTCTGTACAACCCCTCACCCGCGTCGTCGGGCCCGGCTGCCGAGGGCCGGCTGATCCAGACGTACTCGGCCCACGGCTACGAGGTGCTGTCGACCCGAGTAGAAGCATGGACAATGGTGGTGGGGATGTTTATGTGTCTAGTCCCATATTTATCTTATTTTAAAGGTGGTTACAGCATAGTCCTCTAAAGGGCCCATTGGGGCTTGAGTGATACTAGCCCAAACGCCAAAAGGGGCTGCTCGATGCGACAAGGGTCAAAGCCTATATTAGGCTGCCTCTGGCGACGAGGGGACGATTCAGGTACGTCCGCTCTTTTTCTCATTGGTGCGACAAATCATCCCTCATCTCATCGAATCACTGTCATTTTTCGTCTTACAATGGCGTTGCCCCCACATTCATAGAACGTCGCGTGCTCCATTATCACGGACCGTCCATTCTGGATCTGCCTTGACGCCAACCAAGCCGTCGGGCCATCGCTTCTGACATGAATGGTCATCGCACCTCGCTTTACCGAGTTTCCTAGTACGACTATGCGGCGCGCAGGATCCTCGATAATTGTCAGATTTATAATTTGAGTAGGCCTTAGACCAAAGCGAGTTCAAGAGTTAGATCAATGATAACTCGGGACCGGCGGACTGCCCTGATGGATCGCGCCTCGGCGCCTGCCTGCGTACCTATGGCGGCGCCGCCGGTTCCGCTCCTCCCACTGGGGCTGGAGCTGGATCTTCTGAAGCTGGTTCAAACTGCCTAGGGGCCGCCGCGCCGCCGCCGCCGCCGCCGCCGTGGCGCAACGAGAGCCTGCGTGTACAGAGCATTCTGGGCGGCGGGGAAAAGTTCGTCGTGGCCGGGGACGAGATGAGCGCGCCGCCGTCGGACCCGTCGGGGACAGCAGCGGCGGCCTCGGGCGGCGACGAGGACGGTAGGGTCTGGGCCTGGGACCTGCTCACCGGAAAGACGGTGGCGATCCTCAGCGTCCCCTGGGGCTCTGCCGCCGGAGGAGAGCGGAAGAGGAGGGCGATCGGGAGGGATGGGAAGGAGAAGGGGCGAAAGAACATTGTGAGCTGCCTTGCGTGGAGAGAGGACGGCTGGGGCAATCAGTTTTGCGTAGGCGGGAGCTCGGGCGTCGTGACAGTCTTTGGGTCTGCATGATCCATGATGCGTCTCTAGCATTTCTATCAACAACAAGACCTTGGGGTGGTAATACGGTTGAATAAACCGTCTATTGCAGGACATCGGCTTGTATGGGAAAACGACAAACGACAGACATCGTTAGAGAGAAAACGGACGATAATGTAAATACGCTAGACGATGACAAACATTTCATCATCCTTATAACCCCCATCTCGAGCCACACTCTCTGCAGCCCAAAGTGCAAGCACGTTCGCCGCGGATGCCAAGGTCCATAACCGTTCTTCATTGCCATCCACGGCTCTGAGGACAAACGCCACACGCATGCCCTGCCACGTGGTGACGGTGTCCCCAACCTCGACGCTCGCGAACGACCGCCCAATCTGGCCCATGTCCGTGACGAAAAAGGCTTGATCTACGGTCATGTCATATTCCAGCTCGGCAAGTAGATCCCTTGCGTTGATCAGGTCCATTTCTGCCAGGGCCACAACCACGTCTAGGACGTCAAGGAGAGGCTCTATCACGGGACCCAGCTCGTCGTCCCTGGGGGCCGAAGAAAATCCGGACCGGCTCTGAATGCGTCCCCGGATGTCATCCGTCGACACTCCTTCTTTGAGGTATGTTCGCAGCAAACCGGCAGATTCGCTCAGCCACATGTCCCGTGTTACGCTGCCATTGCGAGAGGCCAATCTTTTCCTCAGGTCAAGGAGATCCCCAAGGATGCAAAGGCGGATAGCATCGACGCCGACGCCCATGGCCGACGCCAGCTCTCGTTCTCTCGCCGTTGCCTTCCAGCCTTCCACCTTGTCCGGCCCTTCATACGTGAACGGGTCGAGGCAATAGGCTAGCTGGCTGTGGGGCGACCGCCGGTCGGCCACTGGCCGGGAGGTCTCTCGCGCAGGGTGCGACGACGAGGGCTCGTCGGCGGTTGGGGTCCTGGAGGCATGGCAGTCCAGTATGTCGCTGATAACTTTAAGCCCATAACACCGTGCCACGGTCTGTTTATCCGGCCATGGGCTCTGCTTCCATGCAGCCGCATCGGCAGCTGCAGGAGCAGCATCGGATGCGAAATACCCCTGGGGCACGGAAAACACGCCGACGATCGAGGAGTGTCTCCGCCCCCACACTCTAAGCTGCCCCAGGTCGGGGCTAAATTGAGGCTTCAGATCATAGGTGCCCGGTTCAGAATGGTGCAATTGCGTCGAAGCAAACCGCATGTGCGCATCGTAGTACTTGGGCTCGGCCCAGTCCGGAACCCACGATGGCAATCCCTGGTGGTTGGATCCTCGGCCCCGGCACGCCAGAAGAAGTGGCCAGGCTCTGTAGGGGCCTTCGGCATGGTTGAGAATGAACGTGGTGAATTCTGTGAAAACAGCCTCGGTCGACTTGGTGTAATCGACGGTTATTTCTTGGTTGGCCCCCCTCGAGTTCGAGTCTATCTCATCAGCGTCACGGGGAGATCTCCGCGTCAAGGCAAAGAGAATGGCGTAAACCTTGTCTCTCGGTTCTGTGGCATGCAGCCCCTTAAGATAGACCAAAATGTGACTCTTGAGGGCTGTTTGAGATGACATAACACTGCCGTCCTCGTCCTCGTCCTTGTCCTCGAGAAAGAGGCGGCGTAGAGCGAGGTTTTTCATCACGACAAAGTGCGACTCCAGGCAGCATGCCAGCATGCCGTCCCTGAACGTCTCCAGCTTCGCGAGGCTAAAGGCAGCAAAGGAGGCCGTCACGCAGAGATCTCGCCACGAGACGCTCGACTGACCAGCGTGAACGTAGATTGCGTCCTTGGGCGCCACGGCGACCTCCTGCATGGTCCAGACGCGCTGGAAGTACGGGTTTCTGCAAAGCTCATTCAGTTCCTTCACAAGCCGCTCCGTCTTTCGGGCGACATATCGCTCACACATTCTCACCGCAACACCTTCATCGGGAAGATCGTCGAAGGCGGCGTCGACTCTGAGCAGGCCATTGGGGTACATGGCTCCAGCTACGCGCATGAGGCGGAATAGGCTTCGAAAGTTGCTGACGCTCTGAGAGCTCGCGGCCAGCTGCTCCAGCTCGCCGAGCCACACTGCTACCCCGGCGGCTTTGGCGTAGATGTCGCGCATCATGGGAACCTGCACGCTCTTGTCGTCCGTGGAAGTCTGGTCGATGCAGATGGCATCGACCCACAGGGCGCGGACGTGGCGAGGATCACGGAGCCGGCGCAGGGCAGCCTCGCAGTTGGACGTGATGGCGAGCGCATGTTCCCCCTGCTGGCCATCGGACTGGACCGTGATGAGGCTTGGTGGACAGGGGTCGCCCCAAACGTACGACAGTGCCTGGTAAGGCAGTGCCGATGAGAGGGCTGTCTCACGTATTGTGCACTTTAGCGGTGCTGAGAGTTTACGTGAAGGCTCGAGATACAGCAACCGCGTTGAACCCGGGTTCTGGAGAGGCGTGTGTTTGTAGGTCGCCATTCTCGAGAGATTTTGGCGCCGCGGAATGGAGAGCCGAACTTAAGGTAATTGAGGCTATTTTAAGTTGTAGGTAAATGGTACGTACACCTACTAGGTACCTCGGGAGCAATGGGTCTCACGATCCATCGAGGTATCCGACCCCACGGGGGACCTGCAAAGATCGATCGACTTGATTGCTTGTTTGCTAAGCCCCCTGTCCTATCAGCCACACCCCCTATCCAAGCCACATGCCGATCGCCCCTTAAATTTTTTGCACCCCTTATCCCGTCGTGCCATCAATGCAACGCGTCTGCAATGGCAGGGATCCTGGTCTTTCGATCCGAACCTGCAAAACCAGCACTCCGAACCTCCACAGTTTACCGTAAGGCTCCTGGAGAGCAGGCACGTCCATCGAAACCCCTTTCCCTCGCTTTACGATTAATTTCGCCATCGAGACGCGGGCATCGCATCCGGGCCTTGACAAAGCCAGAACTCAGAACGTGCCCTGCGTCGCCGGCCCGCTCTTTCAATCGACTGCATCATTCCCGGAACTCCACGACGCACGCGCAAAGCAAATGCCCGCCACCTTTTGAATCCCACCCGTCGACATTGACCTCCGCTCCAACGCCAAATCGCCTCCGCCCCGAAAATGGCCATCGCTCGGCCCGTGAGGGCCCTGGGCCTCGCCGCCCTCGTTATGTGGTTCTTCTTCCTCTATCAGATCTTCAAGCCAGCACCCACATCATCCGACGAGTTCTTCAACTTCGCCAGGGACCCGATGCATGACCGTGAGTACATAGCCCGTGGCCGCCAAGCGCTCCCCTGCTCCGATGCGACGCTGTAGTGAGCGCGTGCATGTGTGCTGAGCAGGCACTGACCGTGACATCCGTGTCCCCTCATGCAGCCAGCGGCGAACCCGAAGGCGTCCTCCGACGCGCCTCCAAAGGATACGCTCCCGATGCTCACCCCTCCGAGCGCATTAACGCGACGCTTCTGGCACTGGTGAGGAACGAGGAGCTGGAGGGCATGCTGCAGGCCATGGGCGATCTGGAGCGCACATGGAACCACAAATTCAACTATCCATGGACTTTCTTCAACGATGTCGACTTCTCGGACGAGTTCAAGAAGAAGACACAGGCCGCGACCAAGGCCGAGTGCAGATACGGTTCGTCGCACCTTACCTCGACCACTTCTCCGTGTGTGGTTAACTGACCATGTCATCGCTTTCACTACACAGAGCGCATCCCCAAGGAGCATTGGGACATGCCCTCTTGGATCAACGAGGACCTGTTCAAGGAGTCGACCAAGCTCCTCAAGGAGAACGGAATTCAGTATGCCGACCAGATCTCGTACCACCAGATGTGCCGGTGGAACAGTGGGCTCTTCTACAAGCACCCGGCACTCAAAGACATGCAGTACTACTGGCGCGTCGAGCCCAAGGTGCACTTCTTCTGCGACGTCGACTACGACGTGTTCCGCTTCATGCAGGACAACAACAAGACGTACGGCTTCACCATCAACCTCTACGACGCCCCCGAGTCCATCCCGACGCTGTGGCCCGAGACCCTCAAGTTCCTGGCCGAGAACCCGACGTACAAGCACCCGAACAACGCCATGGACTGGCTTACGGATAGCAAACACCGCCCCGAGCACACCCAGAAGGCCAACGGTTACTCGACCTGCCACTTCTGGAGCAACTTCGAGATTGGCGACCTGAACTTCTGGCGCAGCAAGGTGTACGAGGACTACTTCAACCACCTCGACCGCGCCGGCGGCTTCTTCTATGAGCGCTGGGGTGATGCGCCCGTCCACAGCATCGCCCTCGGTCTGTTTGAGGACTCCAGCAAGATCCACTGGTGCGTCTTCCATCTTCTCTGCCTTTGCTCCCCCACCTCCTTTTCTTTGTTAGATCACAGCTGACATCCAAGTACAGGTTCCGCGATATTGGATACCAGCACATCCCCTTCTTCAACTGCCCTAACTCTCCCAAGTGCAAGGGCTGCGTCACCGGGCGATTCACCGACGGCGAGAAGTGGCTGCACAAAGAAGACTGCCGACCGAACTGGTTCAAGTTCCACGGTATGAACTAGGCCGGGCCTGGTACGCGCGCCGCCTTTTGTGCTTGCCCACCGCTTGTTTCGGCCTGGTGATGCTCTCATAGCCGGTCATCTATTATCATGGCGTATATGCCACGGGGCGGTCCCAGCCGAGCCGAGGAATGTCCATATACGAGTTTGGTTTCCTAACGAAAGCGAGGGCCCCTGTGTGGATAATGAGGGAAGTTGCACATTACATAGATATTGGGATGATGCGGGCTTTTGTGGGTTTTCTTGTCACCTTTCCGGTGTACGGCGCTTCATGGGGGGATTCGTTGGTTTGCTTGATGATATGGTGGGGGGTTATGATATAAATTGTAGATTAATATGGAGCAAGCCGGGCGGCCAGCAGTTGACTTCTGGCCTGCCTTGCTGCTACGGAATGATGAGAGAGGACCGCCTCGCGTTGAATGGATCTACTGGTTTCGGGACCCATAAACCTGAGGTTGTGGTGCTATGGTTCTGTTGTCCTTGGTTGACCCTAACCCTGTCCTGTCCCAAAACGCCACATCTTTTTTTAGCTGCCCACTCAACCACGATATGACGGAGCGCATCCGACGGCCGGCCATCGGAACCCCTGGAAATTGCCAAGTGAGCCCTTCGTCGTCCGCGTCTTTCGACATCCGCTACCTGGCGGCTCAGCAATACTCGCATCTACTCTCGCATCCATGCCATCTACCTTGGATTTTTGATCCTTTGCGACACGTATAATTTGCTTCTGTTTGTCGCCCTCCTCTCTCAGCAGCTTTACTCCTCCGATCATCGATCCATATACGCGCCACGTCGCAAAACTGGCCCGCGCGCACCCAGCAATCGAGCCCGACTATACCAGAAGCTACATTTCATTGTACCAATTGGATATCGACCGTCCTCTCGGAACTAGTCGGCATTCCTAGACTTATATATCCTATCTTTTTTATTCCGTTTTCTAAGCTTGGGCGTGCCGCCCCCATTCATCCTAGCCCGATCTCAAACAAACAGCCGCACGAGACACTGCGCGACCGTCCACCCCGCGCCGACATGGGCTTCTTCGGCGCCCTAGCGGCATATGCCGCGCCCATCTTTCTTACAGTCTCGCCTATCTTGTCATACAGTGATCAGGCATACGCGATGCACAAGGCAAAGTCGAGCGCGGGGTTTTCACTGGATATTCCATTGATTTTGATAGTGGCATCAATGTTGAGGTGACTTTCTTCCTTGACCCTCGGTCGTTGGCATCTAGGGGCAAAGTCAGGGGGGGGGATCATGTTTGCTGACCGGATGACGCTGCCGGGGACGGTGTGTGCGTGTGTGTATATGCAGGATATTTTATTACCCCGGTGCCCAGTTCGACCAAGCCCTGCTCGTGCAGGCGCTCACAATGATAATTATGCAGACGATCCTGCTCAAGGTCGGGCTAGACCACCGTCCAGGCCCTTCGCACAAGGGCGGCGACGCCGCCGTGCCCTTCGCCGGCAGCTCCCAGGGGGCGACGCTGCACGGCTGGGAACGGCCGTACAACTTTTGGCAGTGGCGGTCCCACAAGCCATACTGGCAGTTCATACTCTACCTCTTCATCGGCCTCACGATCCTCGAGCTCCTCCTCGCGCCGCTCCGCTCCGTGTACGCGCTCTACTCCCCCATGATCGGCTACCTCGGCCTGGCCGTCGAGTCGACGGTGCCGTTCCCGCAGATGCTCGCCAACGCCCGCACGCGGTCGTGCAAGGGGTTCCGCCCTTCCATCATAATCAGCTGGATCATGGGCGACTTCATGAAGATGTACTGGTTCTTCACCTCGCCCACCGAGATCCCCATGGCCTTCAAGGTGTGCGGCGTGTTCCAGGCCGCGTGCGACCTCTTCCTGGGCATGCAGTATCTCAAATACGGCACCGGCACCGGGGGCATCGAGCAGCAGCAGCAGCGCGGCTTCGGGCTCGGGCCCGGGCTCAACAACGGCTACGCACACCACCCGATGCAGCAGCTCGCCCCGACTTATGGTTATGGTGGCGGGAGCAGCTTCAAGTCGCCCAACGGACAGCTCTCGGCCGGGTTTGGGGAAGCTTCGACTGGTCGACGGACGCCCAATGTGGATAAGAGCATGTTTGACTAATATAAGTCGTCGACATTGTCGGTGAACGAATTATTGGACTGGTGCTGGAGACACATGCTGCTTTTCGAGGAACGGAACGTATGGTCGATGCCTATAGCTTATGCTCGTTCCTGTGCCGCCTCCACCACCGAGCTGACCCGATTTCCTGGGGAGCCTTCCCCTGCCTTGAACTCAGTGCCATGTGGCAATACCGTAAATGGTGGCCTTGAACGTTGTCAGATTGATGCACGGCTCTCGGGTGCATGTCGTGATTGGGTTTATGCCGTGTGTAGCGCCCCCTATTATTTGCACTTTGAAAAATGATGGGCCCCAGGACACGTGGGGCGCTTTGCATCGTTGTTCAAAAGAAATAAATCGCGTCCGCGAGTACAATTTGTGAAATTCAGCAGCCAGTGCGTCCGGTTCCACGCCGTTGATCATTTTGGGTGTCGTGTTCCTGCGCATTGGCCGTCAACCTGGCCCATATTGTTCGCAGAGGGGATTCGTTTGACGCTTCGTATCGTATGCGGTGCAGGCATCGTCTGTTTTGTGCCAGCTGTGTGTCGTTTTTTTACGCGTGATTTGCGTCCCGCACCGTTTGCCTGTGAAAGCCCTATTGTAAAATAAGAAATCGTCGGGATCGGATTATTGTATTCGTACACAGATATGATGTGTGCGTGTGTTGACCGCTATGGTTTACAACCGCTTGTTACTTCTTACGATGTATTTGCTGCTCACCGCGCCCATAAAATCGTTGAGACGCTCAACTGTTTGTTTGAATGTAATTGCAGCCAACGTAAAAAGAAAAAAGAAAAAAAAGAAAAAGGAAAAGAAAAAAAAAAAAAAAAGAAAAAGCATAAGGATTTTTAAGAAGCGTTTTTTTTTTGTATAAAATATATTATTTTGCATGAGGTTACGGTTGATCGAACATTATTAGGTTGTGCACTTTTAAAAGAAGGGTGTTGTCAAGCGTTTCGACGATTTTGTGGGTGGGGTGCCGCCTCACCATGCCCATCTTCAGGCATGTGCGTCCCCACCACCACTATCGATGCTCAGGCAGCCCAAGGACATACGGCGCCTGAGCCGGCCCGTGCTGCTCTTCAAAAGGCCAAGGTGGCATATGGTATCCCACGGTACATAATTCGCAATTGTTTTTTTTTGGCGTTTAGGTCATTTCAAGGTTATCTTGATAGCGCCCACTATCTAAAGACAAAAGCATCGATCGTGAATCCAACCCTCCTAGCATAGAAACGTCTGCTATCTCAAACAGTGTTCCCCTGCCTTCCCATCACGCCCAAGATAGGGCAATGCCCGGTTTAGACTGTGAAAAAAAAGGAGAGGGAAACTGATGCATGAGATATCATAAGACTTGTGTGTGAGAGAGCGGAGAGTGGTGCGTATAAGAGAACGCGCGCTTGCTTGAATGACGAGGTTGGTTCTTGGTGGCAACATGGTGTTTTGGGTACCATTAAATCGAGCCGGGCCTGGAAACCGGGTGAAGATCCCTTTTCCCCTCCTGCCAGCCTCCTTTCCTTTTCCTTCCGAGAGAGTTAAAAAAAGAAAAAAAAAACATGAAAAGAAAGAGCCGCAGGTGACGGAAAGGAATAAGAATGTTGTTGAGTGGCGGGCATCCATCCCATGCCAGCCTACAACGAACAATCCTGATTCCAACCGATGTTGTGACGAACAACCACAACCACTAGATAACCACGCACTGATTTCAGTTCTTGACGTCCCACAAACACGCAGAGTGCTGCCGATGCCAGCTCGCAAGCCGGTGAAAAACACAAACTGACCCTGTACGTAGTTCTTTTCATGCTCTTCGTGACTCCAGGAACCACGAAAAGCCCCAGCGGCGTGCGGGTGACGAGATGATTCAGGCAACTCCGTCGGTCATGTCGTCCCAGTGACCATCGATGACCTGCGAGAGGAGGGGGTCGTTCTCCAGCTTGACGTATGCCGGGACGTACTCCTCCTGCTTGAGGGCCACGAGCTCGTCGTCCAGGCGGAGGGGATCGTCGCGGCTATTGCCATACTCGTTGTCGGGGGTGTTCTCATAAGTCAGATCAGGCGTCGTCGAGCTCGTCACGTTCGAGCCGTTCTTGGCCTGGGACTGGGGCTGAGCCGCCTTGGGTTTGGGCTTGGTAGGTGTCTTGACGTCCAGGGACTCGTAGTCGACTTCCTTATCATCGTCTTCCGAGGAGGCCGGCGCCTTCTTGCGCTGACGCTTGGCGGTGCTGCCGCCCGTCTTTGGGGTGGCGGCGGCCTTGCGCTTGCCGGGGGTGGACGGGGCTGACTTGCCGAGCGCGGTGAGGGGGTTCTCGCCCTTGCCGACGGCATCCCTCAGCGCCTTGGCGTCCTTCTTGATGCTGCGGAACTGGAACTCCAGTCCCTGAGGAGTGCTTTCGCCATAGTGCTTGCATATCTCTAATCCGCGAGCGAGGCCGCATGAGTAGATGAGTTAGTATCGCCCCAGTGACAAACTTGATAAGATCATCAATACAACGAGACTCTCAAGTCTCAGAACAAGAGGGGATAAAAAGAGCCAACAAAAAAAAAAAAAAAAAAAAAATAAAGAGTGAGGCAATGGCTGCTAAGCTGTGAGATGGGGAAGAAGCAGGAGGTGTCGTCTTTGAAAGTGAAATGGCGGATTAACACAAAGACAATGCAAATAGCAGAGCGGGCAAACAGGGGATTTGGGCTGCTGTAACGTTACCCTTCTCAGACATGCACACGACGTTCTGGATGTCTTTGACATCCACGCCCTGATCGACGGCCGCACGAATGATGGCCACTTGCTTCTTGATTGGCCGGAAACGATGCTCCAGCCCAGAAGCAGTGACGTCTGAGCCATAGTATCTTACGATGGCTGGGATGGACGGGAGCAGTCAGGGCGACTGAAGTTATCCGACAGCAAACTCGACAAAAAAGGGTAGGTGGACGTCTGTGGGAGGGGTGAGGGGAATCTTTGCCATAGATGCTTCTCCAAGCGAAGGCTAGCAAAGAAGAGATGTGGAGAGAGGGCTCTATGAAGAGTTGGTGCTGGGTGATTGAATCTTACCCTTAAAGTCAAGCTTCAGGTTCGGCGAGCTGGCTATGACAGCGGCTAGCAGCCGGGACTGCGCCTCGTAGGTCTTGAAGTTGGATGGCGCCATGGCGGATGGGATCGACTACTCGGCGGGACTTGTTGTTGATGATGAATACTGCGGTATGATAAGAGTTGCTTCGAGACAATTGTTAGTAGGTAGTCGGGGTAGGTGAGAGAATGTGATGGTGTAGGCTGAGGTGGGCTGGGCTTGTGACAGACGAGAAGGGAGACATGCAGAAGAGGCTGGAGTACCTGAGATGTTGCAGAAGAACGAGGTTGAACGCGCGTCGGCTAGAAAGAAGTTCTTTCTCTCCGCGTGGACACCAAGTATCGTCGTGCTTGATATGGAACAGGGAATGGCCTCAGCAACAGCAGGAGATGGCGGTTGATATTTCCATCAAGCGTGATGGGCGCTTTTTGCCATCAAACGTGATGCTTGATGGGGCGAGCTGAAGAGATGGATTTGCCAGGCGAGGCGGGAAGAGGAAAGGAAGACTGAGTGAGGAGCGAGATACCGCTTGGGGGGATATGGTTGGGTGAAGGAAAGTAGAGAAGTCTGTGGTTGGAGAGGGAGGTAGAGGTGAGTGGGAGGTAGGTAGGTTGTTGAGAGGTGACAAGTTAGAGGTAGAAATAGGTGACGGTAGTTGACGGGGAGGGAAGGAGCAATGCAGAAAGAAGTGGGTCGTCGCTGTGTAAGTCTGGCGACGACTAGAGGAAACGGTAGTGGAGGTGTAGGTGTCGCCAGCGAGGCCGTTAAAGAAAAAAGAAAAAACAAAAAAAAAAAAGAGAGACCAAATCTCTCATTTACCAACAGAAGACGAACTCACCAGGAAATCGGGCTCTGAGCGGAACTAGGCAGACTCAAATAACAATGCTGGGTCTGCGCGAGGAGAATTGGGGGTGTCGGCAGCGTTGAGGCGTGGTGCGATGCGAGGCGCACGATTGATGTTGAAGCTGATGGGCGCGAAAAACAAATTTTGGGGGAACGCGTTTAGTTGGTCGCCGCAGGCACAAACAAAATTCAGATTGAGGACGGGAGTTTGCAGAGGGAAGAAACGAGTGGTGAGCCAGGGAGGCGGGAGAGGTTCTGGTTGGGTTCTTGTTCTCTGGTTGTGCGACGGGAGTGGCTGTGAGAAGCGCGTGAATCTCAGATAGTGCGATACGTCGGCAAGCATTTCAGGGTACGCCGCCAATCACCAACACGAAGCAGAATTGCGCAAAGTCATACATGGAAAAAATCTCCAAGGCTCTAGTTCTTATGCTCTCTATTTTAATTTGTTCTAGGGTTTACTTTGCTGCCCGGACCCTGTGGTTCATGCAGGAGGCTGGATGTACTCGCTAACAGCATCAGTCTCCCCATTTTCCGCCTCGCAGTCAGTGGATTTGTTGGCACACCACCTTGCGTTCCCTCTCCTCGCGTTCCCTCGTCTCGCGTTTTCTCTCTTTGCGCTCCGTTTCTATGTGCTCGACTTCCATGCTTCCCAGCCAATCTTGGTACGAATCTGCGGATGCATCTCGCTCAGACTTCGAGTCCTCCCCCCAAGAGAACGTCAGAGGCGGACCCCCAGTGATTCCGCCGTGCGCGTGGCTGGGGACATCCTAGAGGCGAAGATTTCTCGGTCGCAGCGAGTGCTGTGGAAGGGATGCGTCCTCGCCCACTCTGCTAAAAAAAAAAAAAGGTTAGCACCCATGTATTAACTGCGAATTTTGTAAGGCGGCAACATATTACTTGACCTGGGATACGAGGTGTAAAGCATCACCCCATTGTGTTTTATGCCAGGACTGTGGTGCTTGGCGACGATTTTTTTTTGAATTGATTGAATGGAGACTGATTGGTTGATGATGTTGCCTGGTCTCGAGGTCGCGATGCCAGTGCTTGGTGGTGCTAAAGCTCAAATATGGAGAGGCTCCACCGCCCGACTGTGAATTTCTAACCTGTGATGAAAGTCGCCCCTTGATATGCCCGAGTCCTAAGAGCCCCAACTGTGAAATTGATCCCATGAAAAATCCCGTTATTAACAGTCCCGTCTGTTAAATTTTCCCAAATTCCATATCCCCAACCCTTCTTATTGTAAATTCCCTCCCAAAGTTTGAGAAACAAACCCAGCAAATGCGAATTCCTAAGCATCGAAAGTCATCATGTCGTCCTGCAGAGTCTCCTCCTCAAGCAGAGTCTCCTCCTCCTGCAAGGTCTCTGGAGTGGCCGGGACATCATCGTCGGCCGGGGACTGCGCATCGTCGGCCGGGGACTGCTTCTCGTTCTGAGAGATACGCTTCCGCTTCGTCGCAACCCGCTCGTCGGACTCCTCGCTCTCGTCGCGAGAACGCTTACCACCAGGCAGCGGCTCCCCCATCTGCGCCGCGGCCAGAATCGTTGGGTCCTCGATCTCGGCTTTCGCAGCCAGCGCACGCTGTTTGATCTTCTCCGCATAATCGGCCTTCTCCTCAGCAGTCATACCTCCGTATCCCGACTTTTTTGGCGGCTCATCGTCGGGCTCGGACCTGGGGTCGCTCTCGCTGTCGAGCTCGGGTCCGCTCGCTTCTTGCCCGCTCGCTTCTTGTCCGCCTGCTTCTTCTCGCGCGTCCGCCGCCCGTTCCTGCGTTCTTGGGCTGTCGAGTTCTCCGTTTGGGGTCGGGTAGAACGCCGTTGTCGATGGCTTCCTGCTCTAGCAGGAGCACAAGGTGGAGTCTCTTGCCAACCGCACCATCGAGGGCGGGCTTTACGCTGGAACCCGAGGCGATCTTGCACGTAGCTGCGAATTCCCGCATCGCCTGGACGACGTCGGGCTGCAGCTGCGCCCAGTCCTTCATGCTATCTTTGACAACCCCTTCGCTGAAGTCGGACTCGGCGTGGTTAGGCGAAGACAGCAAGGCTCCAAGGTAACTGGTTATGGTTGGGAAACCTTGCCCGCGGTTCATGCGCTTGATACCCTCTAGCAGAGCTCGATAGTGTGGTCTCTGGCTGGGGAAGGACAATTTGCCATCCGCCTTTTCGATGCCCTTCTTGCTGCGTTTAGGCTGGCGAGTGTTTTTATCTGAGTCCTGGTCCTGGTCCTCGGCGCCAAGGTTTTGGGCCCGAGTGTCGCCGTTCTTAGATTTGGCGGCCGCGCCTTGTTTCGCCATGGCCGATGTGATTGAACGCTCGGTGATAGGAGAGTGAGAACGCTCGGTGGCAGGAGAGTGAGAACGCTCAGCGGCAGGAGAGTGAGAACGCTCGGTAACAGTGGAGTGAGGAGCGAACGAAGAATAGAATAAGAACGCGCGAAGATTATGTAGGGATTATGCGGCGGGTATGCCAGAAGCCAGTAAGGTGGTCGAGGTTGTGTCGCCGGGTTAGGTTTCCGGGTTCGCCGGCCGAGACGACGGATTTTATTTGAGGTTGTTGCCGGGAAACATTTTGTGTCGACGCCGTCCAGCATTTATGGACGAGGCAGCTTATAAAGATGTGAGCGGCTGGTAAATGCAAATTTTTTGGTTGACGACAGCGAACCGCTTGTTGGTATGGTATAATAGGACCGGATGATGAGAAAGTATGACTGCCAATTGCGAATTTATTATTTATTGCGGTAAACTACGCCGAGTTAAGCTGGCATGTCCCACTCAGTATCCGTGAAGGCCGGATACGTGCCAATTAAGTTAAATGTTAAATACAGCCATCCATCCTTGTGCTAAAGTAGATGTAATTCCTGTGGTGCCTTGGTGGGCATCTGGTATAAGTTCCGTGTAAATGCTGCAAAGATGAAATGCCGTATGTAAAATCCTTGTGTGAACGCTTTGTCCGACCCAAATCCGCAGGACGGAAAAAGAAAAGAATAATGATGAAAAACGACCAAGATGCGGTCATCATACGTCAGGCCATGAAATGCATCAAATCTCAACTCGAGGAGAAAAGGACCTCAAAACGACCTTGTGACGAATGATCGATAGTGATATCTCGCTGTGGCGGTAATATTCGCTTTGTACTCCTTTCTTTCTCCCACCTGTTTCAACTTCCGCTAATATCCACGACAAACTACGAAACAAATATGAGGTTATTGGCAAGACACAAGAAGAAGAACTGCCCACCCGTCTCTCGCTCACTCATCTCTATAACACACACGACGACCACTACTGATTTATCAGCAGGTCCCACAGCGCATTGGGCTGGACGTAGTCGTGGTGGATGATGTTGACGAGCCACAGGTCGGCGCGGAGCGACTCGAGCAGGACCTCGCTGGGCGAGCCCTTGCCGTAGACCTTCGCCCACTCGGCCCAGATGCCAAAGGCCTCCTCGCTCCAGGCGCGGAAGCTGACCTCCTCGATGATGGTTGGGGTGACGATCTCCTTGCCGGGGAAGACGCCCCAGGTGACGGCGTTGGTGCCTGCCGTCCTGCCCTGTCCGTGGTCCCGCAGCCCGCCGGTGGCGTCGGACGAGACGAAGTCGCCGGCCGCGTTGCTGGCGTAGAAGCAGACCGAGTCCCTGTCATCCTCGGTCCCCCTCAACAGCCGCTCGC
>GL876971.1:1391668-1412015 GCA_000193285.1 Magnaporthiopsis poae ATCC 64411 | reverse complement strand
TCGCTCCTCCCGCGCGTCACCAAGCCTGAGACGTGGACCAAGTCGCCGACGGCCCTCGAGGTTGGGCTGGGAAAGGGCAAGATCGCGAGCCGCAACCTGCGACAGGCGCTGCCGAGCATCTGCGCATTTGTCCACAGGGCAGCGGCGGCAGGAGCAGAAGAAGGCGGCTCAGTCAAGGTGCTGGTGGCGTGCGAGTCCGGCCGCGACGTCTCGGTCGGCGTGGCCCTGGCCCTGGCGTGCTGCTGCTTCGACGACAATGGCAACGTCTTGACCGCTGACGCCGCCTGCCGACGTCCCAGCCCGACCAAGGACTTCATTAGGACCAAGCTGGGGAGGATCGTCACCGCCATGCCCGAGGCTAACCCTAGCCGCGCTACGCTGCAGAGCGTCAACAGTTTTCTGATGGACTGGAGGGAGTGAAGGCGGGCTGAGCCGGGAATACGGGCTGTTGATCTGAAAGGGACCTAAGGATACCCAGCAGCCGTGAATCGATGAGGAAATCCAAAACTGAAGACAATATATCTGCAGTTTCTCTCTCTTGAAAAAATGTCTATCGATGCTCTATGCGTGGCGCCTTAATGAACATCTACCTCTAGGAGACAACGGTCGTCGCGCTCCATCTCGGTACGAAACGACAGTAGTAACAAACAGAAGATAAGCTCGGGGCTATCGCAACCGAACTCGGACTGTCTTCTAATATTGAATGGGTTCTGGAATAAAAAAAAACCCAAAGCCCTTGGACCTGCGATCGTGTATAAAAACGTTATCCTAGTCATCTATTCCTGTGACGCCTTTTCGGCAATGATCTTTGTGATGTTGGAAAAGTCTCGTTGCCTGGCAATGTCACAAATCTGTCCAAACACAGGCTCACCACCGCCGGTCACCATCGCAGCCCTGTCGCTCGAGTATGATGAATCGCTGCTGCAGCAGCGTCGCCAACAGCGTCAGCAGCAGCAGCAGAAGAGAAAGCAGGTGTACACAGATAAAGTACACACCTCGTGGCCCTGGCCACCCGGGCTATATAACGACGGAGAATCCCGCGCCATTCATCCTAGATGGCGCCCGAGGCGATCTTGTCCAGGCAGGCCGGGAACTCTGCCCAGTCGCGCATGACGACGACGGCGCCCGCCTCGAGCAGCGTCTTCTCCATCATGGGGCGCAGGTCTTCGGCGTAGGGGCCCACGTAGCCGACGACCTTGATGCCGGCGCGGGCGGCGCTCAGGGTGCCGCTGCGCGAGTCCTCGATGGCGACGCACTCCTCGGGCCTGACCCCCAGCTGCTTCATGGCGTGCAGGTAGATGGCCGGGTCGGGCTTGCTGGTGGGCGGGTCGATGCTGGTGGCGGCGCTGTAGACGCGATCGCCAAAGTAAGGGGAGAAGCCGGCCTTGTCGAGGCTGGCCTGGACGCGGCGGAGGGCGCTCGACGACACGACCGCCATTGTGTACTTGTTGCTGCCGCCGCCCAGCCGCTTGAGTTCCGCCTCGACGCCGGCGCAGGGCCGGAGCGAGGACTTGAGCTTGGCGATCACCACGTCCTCCTCGCGCTTGACGTACGTCTCCAGCTCGTCCGGCGTCAGCTGCAGGCCGTGCTGCTTCTGCAGCGTGCCCATCATGCCGCGGAAGTTCTGGCCGACGAACTCCTTGATCAGCGTCTCGCCCGAGAAGGGCAGAATGTCGAGCCCCTTGGTCTTGCAGATCTCGTTGATCAGCTCGGCGCAGCCCTCGAACGCGAGCTCCTCGGACAGGACGAGCGTGTTGTCGCAGTCGAACAGGAGAGCCTTGATGGTTGGGGCGGACATGTTGGGCGCAATGGTCCGGCGGAAGCACGGTATAATTTATCTGTTACGAGCCAATATCCAAAGAGTCGATCAGATATGGGCCAAGGGGTAGGTAGATTGGCGGAAGAAGTGTGTTGACGGGAGAACAACAACAACAACAATGGCCCGCCCATACGCGAAACAAGACGACGGGTCTTTGTCTACCAGCACAGCTCTTCTAGGTGACGACAGGACTCAATTGAGGGGAGGAACGAACCTGACAGGGGCAATTGGCCCGCCGAGGGGAAGGTCCTTCTGGCAGAAGAGAAGGAAGCAAGCGAGCAAGCGAGAGTAGGACAGACCCGAAGTGAAGCGGGCGGTAAAATGAGCGAGACGCGGGGGAAGGAAAGGAAAGGAGAGCTGCGACCAAAGGCGAGCAAGCGGATGAGAAACCGGGAGGCCAATTGGACGACAATCGGTACGAGTGGGAGTTTCCTAAACCCTGACGAGGAAAACTTGGCAGTACCGCGCTTCCTTGTTGTTATTTTTTTTTTTTTTCTCTTCTTTTTTTGTCTCTCCAGGCAAGCCAACCAGCCCATCAGAGGCCACATCGACTCGCTTACCTAGGAGGCACAAAAAGGGTCCAACTCAGTCGGCCTTCCCGGCGTGGGATGGGATGCCCCTCCGGTGTCGTCATTGTGGAGAAGACTGCATGACTCTGTTGCTCTTGGAACCCGTCGTCCCTCCCATGAGAGATTTTGCTTTTCGATGCATGTTGACGTTGCTGATGGAGCTTATGTCGGGTGCGCAAACCCTAGGGTCTCCATCTCACGGGGCCCGCATCAATGGCTCGGCATGTGCGCTTTATAGGCCACCTCGGCCAAGTGTGGGCCCGTTCGCAGAAGGCGGCGCCGATCCCGGCACTAGATCGACCGGTACCGAAAATCAACGGCCTTCTAATACCTCATAGGGCGCTTTATATAGCAGCCTGAGCCGACGGCATTTTGGCAGCATGGCGGGGGTCGGAAGTGGGGGGCGGCCGGGATGACGGCCCGGGGGCGGCACGTGAAAGACTTGATTGATCGGTGATAAACCACGGGAAAACTTGAACCACCATGAACTGCTTATATAACGGAGTCTCTAGGTTGATGATATCTTACAGGTGCCAACCAGGCTGGGTATAACGAGGATCTGAGATGTACAGGGTTCTGTATCCAAATAGGTAGGTAGGTTAGGTAGGTAACGCGAGTAGAAAAAAAGAATGCTTCTGATATCATAGTGGCGGAAGATCCTCTCGGCAGATGGGACACTGCAGCCTGAAGCGCAGCCAGCCCTCGAGGCACTCGCTGTGGAAGATGTGCCGGCAGGGGGTGACCATGTACTGCCTGCGCGCGAACACGCCCGCAACCCCGCCCGCCGCCGGGTCCGAGTGCCCCGCCCGGATGACGGGAACCTCGAGCACCTCGCGGCAGATGGCGCAGTCGACGCCTCGCATGCGCGTGTGCTTGCTGCTGCCGTCCTTGTCCTTGTCTCCTGCCCCAGCCGACGAGCGCCTCCGGCCGGCTACAGGACTGCTCGGCTCTGACGACGAGCCGCTTCCCATGAGGCCCATTGGCAGGCCGCCGGCCTCGAGGTTGTCCTCGCGCAGTATCGGGTGGTAGTCCCACGCCTCGGGCGCCCATCCCTTGGGCACGCCGAAGCGCGGCCCCAGAACGTCCTGGAACCCGAGCACCCAGACCTGGCACCACAGCCAGCCGGCGAGTATCAAAAACGCGTTCCAGTCGGGCCGCGCAAACGCTATGTTGCGCTCGCGTAGGTAGAAGTAAGCCACCGGCAGCAGCCGCAGAACCGACTGCCCAATGGTGAAGCGCCAGGCAAAGGCCCGGCGAGAGTTGCGCGCCACGTTGCGTGCTATCTGCGGCACCCAGAGCGAGAGGTACGCAAACGATAGCATGTTGGCATAGGCAGACCGCGCCCACGCCCACCATGAGGTCGCTGCAAGCGACAGGAACAATAGCATCAGACCAAACAGTACGAACCGCCCCAGAATAGCGGAAAACGGGGTGGGCTGTTGCTGCTGCTGCTGCTGGGTAGCTGTTGTGTTGCTGCCCCCTGTGGTGCTTGAATTTGGGTTTGTAGTGGGGAGGAGGCTGTCAGTTGGTGCTGAGTTCTCCATCTCGAGTATTTCAGCGTCGATATCCTGGTCCGACGGTATGATTATCGGTGGTGTCTGTGGCCGCTGAGCAGGCGTCTCAACTGCCGATGCAGGAGCCGCTGCCGCTGCTGCAGCCGCCGCCCGAGCTGTCGCGGCCCGAGCCGCTGCCTCTCGGGCCGTAGGAGCACTGCTGGCAGCTGCTTGTTCCCTCTCGCGGTTTCTCCGTTCCGGCTCCTGCACCTTGTAGACCTCGTACAAGAAGCTGCCGCCGATGGTCATGCTGATGAAGCCTGCAAAAGTCAGCAGCAGGGACGGCAGAAGCGTCGCCGACGCCGACAGGCTCCAGAACGAGGCGGCCCCGAAGACGATGCCGTCGGCGAGCACCATGATTCCGGCGGTCCAGAAGCTCACGCGCCCCAGCGTCGACGGCGTCGACGACTCCCGCATCTGCGTCTTGAGCAGCTGGACCTGAGTGAACATGACGGCCGCGAACGTGACCAGCCACAGCTTTGCCGAGTGCGCGTAGACTTCGTCCTTCATCCCCACAAGGTGCTTCCCGTCGGCGGGCGCAAAGTCGGGCGGGCCCTTGGACTCGAGGAAGAAGGCGCAGTCGGGCGAGTAGACGACGGCCGACATCTTGAGATCCGGCGTCGCAGGCACCGGCGCTCCCGTCGGGAACCTCAGCTCGTCCTCGATCAAGCCCACCATGGCGGCGAGCGGGTCCGTCTCGAGGGGGTGCACCTGGACGTACACGACCAGCTCGCAGTGGGGCGACGGATTCCACGTCTCTTGCGGCATGTTTGGGTGTGAGCTCCAGGGGTTGCTCAAGTCGCCGAACAGGGCCTCCTCCTTGCGCGCCAGGACCTCGCCCGTCGTCTCGTTGAGCAGCTTCTGGCTAGAGCGGAAGAAGTTTGGGCCCGGGGTGAGGTGCGGCAGGCCGAAGATGCCACCGAACTTGTCGCTTGTCGTCGTCAGCAGCATGGCACCCTGCCCCGGCCAGTGGACGCCGTGGAGCCGCACATCAAAGGTGCTCCCCGTGCCTAGCACGTCCTCGATGCTGGCGAGGGCCGAAACCTCCCTGACCAAGCCGCCCGTGCTACGGGTTTGGCCCCCACCGGCACCCGCGGTATCATCCTCTAGCTGCACGGATCTGTGCTTGTCCTCCACCCGCAACAGCATCTTGCCCTCGGCGCCTGTGATGTTCCTGCCAAACTCGCGTCCAGCCCAGAGGATGGTGGGCGCTATCCGGGTCAGGTTGTAGTCGCGGCTCTTCCGCTTCTCGGACCCCTCGCGCCGCACCCATCCACCGTGCACTATGCCCGTCGCATTGCGCCACGTCGGCCGTGTCCGCTCCAGGTCCCAACCGCCGTCGTTCACGCCGCTGCCGGAATCTGGAGGGAACGCGCTGCGGCTCCACTCGAGACATCTGTCCTTGAAGCGGCCCAGGTCTGCCCATGCGTAGCCATCCTCCTCGCGGAAGCCGGTGACGTTGAGGTACTTTTTGGCGCCGCCGCCGTCGGCCGGGGTCGGGGTCGACATGTAATCTCTCGGCTCCTTAGACAGATCCGAGGTTACCCGCTTAATCAAGGCCAACGCAGTAGCCCTGTCTATTGTGTCTACAACTATCTTGGACGCCTTCTCTATCTGTGTTATCCCTAAAAACAAAAGCGAAAAAAAGAGCGCGTAGTTTATCGATAGCCCATGGTAGGAGGGGAGCTAAGGGATGCGGGAAAGACGGCGGTCTGTCTTTTTGTTTGCGGGCCGGGATTCTAGTCCAGTCTGATGTGTGGTGCGGCGTGCCGGGTGTCTGTGCTTCAAGATTTCAAAGGAACATTTCTTCGGTCGGCAGGGCCGGAAGACTCGGAATAAGTCAGTCACGCAAGCGGACTCGGGGCAAGGGAGCGACTTTGTCGGGCGCTGCTGTGGGCGACACCAGAGAGATCGCGTGAGGGGCCGGCTCAGTCAGGATGCGTGGAAAGTTCCGAATGCCCAACCGACGACATTGGGGTGTGTCTTTCTGAGCCAACAAGCCCGACGTCAACCGGCCACTGCACCCACACCGCTGCACACCCCCCCTGTCTGGGCCACATGCAATGTGGTGGGGTGGCGTCGCGGCCCCCGAGATTTGCACCTGCTGTCACAGCACATTTGACTCTGGATGCCCAGCCTGCATTGAACATTCAAGTCTCGTCAATTTCCCGAACAGAATCCCAAGTGATACCAGCCACCAGGCACCGACATTCCCACGTGTAAATCCCCATCCACAACCCCCGATCACCAGAGGGAACGTCGCTGCGCCTACCCGTAGCAGCACACAGCCAGCCGCCTAAAAAAGAAAGGAAAACCGCCGCCCAGCACAGGAAAAGAAAATAAAACGAACAAAACTCCCAAAAGAAGAAGAAAAAAAGTAGACAAGAAAAAGAGATGGCATCAAACAACAACAGCAACAACAACGACTCCAGCCAGACAACTGTAAGTGAGACGCGAAGGGGCGGACCCGGAATTCGCTATGAGTATGAAAACAAAAACGGATACGGCGCTGCATACCATCCAGACACGGGGCAACAACTCGGAGGAAGCACGCCCGTACTCAAAAGGCTGACTCCTCCAGCAGCAAGGGTCCGACTCTGAGGATGCGCGCGGCGAGCTGACCGCGCAGCTCGAGGACCTCCTGAACACCCTCTCCAACAAGTTCGCCGGCGTGTCGAGTGAGATCTTTGCAAAGAGTAAGCACCCCCTCGCTGCCACTGAGCTCCCCCGACAGGCTGTTGGCCACAACTTATTAACCCAACCAACTCGTAGTGGACGAGATGTCCCGGCGGCTAGACAACCTAGAAGCACAGTTGGCCGCAAAGGCCGAGAACAACGCAGGTCCCAAGTGATGGTCACCTAGGTAGATGGAATGCGTACTTGTTTCAGCAGAGGCGCGGGAAGAGATCACGGTCACTGGCGTTATCGAGTTTACTACGGCGCAACACCCTCGGCGGCTGTTTTGACGTTTCTTCTTGTCTTTTCTTGCTGATCGGGGCCAGCTGTTGCGTGTCACAATGGCAGCCGAGCACGGCTGCAGTTATATAAGCCCCCTTTTTTTTTTCTTCATCCTCTGTCCAAATAATACGTTTCCTAAGACGTGAGATCAACAACTGCGCATGCCGCATGTTGGCTTTTTTGTTCAACCCCGAAGAACACCGCTGCTTTTATGATGCGACCCATTTCACACCTCCATCGAAATTTGCAGCTCGTTTTATGTTCCCGATAACAGCCACTCAGGAACCCTTGCGTTTTGCCGTAAGCTTGGACGTGGCGGGTTGTCTACAGCTCATCTTTGCCAGTCACCTTCTCGGCAACCTTCTCAGAGAACTTCCTGAGAACGTTGGTCTTGCGCGTCAGCTCGTCCTGCTTGGTCGGCGCGAGACCACCCTTCCTCAGGATTCCTTCCAGGCGGCCCAGCTCCTTGGAGACAAAGTTGTCGTTCTTGCTGAGCTTGTCGAACACGCGCAGGTAGTACTCGGCGTACTTGAGCTGGGCCGCCTCCTTCAGGTCCGCAGCCGCCTTCTTGGCCTCGGCCGCAGCGTCGCTCAGCGACGTGCCTCCGGTGTACTTGGCAACGATGGCGTCGATGGCGGCGAGAGTGCCGGCGGTGGCGTCGACACCGCCGCCAGCAACGCGCTGAGTGCCCGTCTTCTCGTTCAGGAACTTGACCAGGTCCGCCTCGCTCCGGCCGCCACCGTATGCCTGGGCCTCCTTGCTGCCCTTGGGGAAGAACTTGATGGTCGGGTACGACGAAACGCCTTCTTCCTGCGCCGTGGCCTTGCTGTTCTCCGCTTCGGCGTCGACCTTGGCGATCACGACATCGTCCTCCAGCGAGAAGGTGTTGGCGAGATCCTCCCAGATAGGAGCCAGGGTCTTGCAGTCTATTGCGTTTCGGGCAGTGATTTCTTAGTACAGGGCACGAGAGACCAGGGCTCAGCAGCATTGAGCGTAAAGGCAACTGAGCGGGAACTTACGTCCGCACCACGGAGCAGTGAAGGCGACGAAGACGTGCTTGTCAGCGCCAATGGTCTTCTTGAAGGTCGCGTCGGTCAGCATCTTGACGTTGGACGGCGCTGCCATCTTGCGCTTGGGCTTGGCGCCCGTCTTCTCCGTGACGAAGGTGCTGAGGGCGTCGAGGTCGCGGCCGCCGTTGTACTCCTCGGGCTTGTCGCTCTTGCCGTCAAACCACTTGAGGGTCGGGAAGCCCTGGACGCCGAAGCGCTTGCCCAAGTCCTTCTCGGCGTCGGCATCGACCTTGGCGATCTGGACCTTGTCCTTTGAGCCGGCAAAGGCTTGGGCCAGCTCCTCGTACACGGGGGCTAGGTTCTTGCAGTGGCCGCACCAGGGGGCAAAGAACTCGACCAGCGTGGGCTTGCCCGACTTGAGGACGACATCGTCGAAGTTGGAAGGTATCAGATCCAGGACATCCGATTTGGCAGCCACGAGAGCCGCGAGGGCTGCGAACAAAAAGAGCCCGAAGCTCTTGGGGAGAGCCATGGTTGTGGACAAGCGGGGTGGGGAGGTTCCTTGGCAAGAATAGTAGGGACGGTGTCTTGGAGCAAGATGATGAAATGTAAGCTTGGTGCGTTTCCTGGATGCGAGTTTCAAAGCTCTGGGCTCTGGAGGCGTGGTTGGAAATCAATTCCAATATGCACGCTATGGATGGTCAGCAAAAAGACACTTTGCCTCTGCCTTCACCTGATGCTAGGAGAGGGAGCTTTTCCAAGAGGCGGCTACGTCGGTGAGCTCCATGCACTCGAACGGCGCCACGCCTCCTGCTCGAGCCGATGGCACGGTGCCCCACACTTGGGTCCATATTTTAATGGAGGCCAAAATCAGCCACATGTGGCGCCCGCAGGCGGACAGAACCCCTGCGATCCCAGGCACACAAGCAGAAAAAAAAGGGCCAGCCAAAATTCCATAGAGGGGGTAGGCAAGTCACAACCAGATCTTGCAGCTCTTCTCCAACGCCGACCAAACAACCAGCCTCCGACGACACCACCGCGAACCAAACCCTTCAATTCGCAACGAAACTCCGTCAAAATGTCTCACGAGAGTGTCTGGAACTCCCGCCCCCGGAGCTACGGCAAGGGCGCGCGGGCTTGGTACGGGGCCCTTTATCTTGTCGCCGACGAGGCCAGCGTGGGAGAGGACTTAGAAGAGGAGGGAAAGAAGGGCACTCGTGCGAGACGTCCAAGAGAAGGAATCTGAATGCAATTGCTAACATGGAGAATTTTTTGCCGTGGGATAACAGCCGCGTCTGCAGCCACCGTGCCGGTCTGATCCGCAAGTACGGCCTCGACATCTGCCGTCAGTGCTTCCGTGAGAAGGCCGCCGATATTGGCTTCGTCAAGGTACGCCTACACCCTCCTGCGCCGACACGCATGCACGGGACTGTCGTCCCGAGTCCTTGCGCGATCCTTTACGTGCGAATTAGGAGCCCAGAGAGACAAGAGGGCCCCATGCTGACTTTCACAATCCAAATCACAGCACCGTTAAACATCGAATACCCAAAAGCGGCGCGTGGCGGGCATATACGGCGTACGGAGAGGGGAGGGATGAGGAGAGCCCGGGAACCGTGTCCTGCCTCTTGGGCCCATGCACGGGAAGTCTCGGCACCACATACATTTCATCACCCTCTGGGAAAATTATCTGCGGCAGTGATCTTCTACCTGCGGCCGGCATCGGAGTTTGTTGGTCTTATTTCATACAACCGGAAATGGAATCGGAATCATTGGCTTGACCACAACGCATGATGAACAAAGACTCTCTGCGTCCTTGTGCTCCCTTCTTGAAAGCAAGTGCAAGTCCACATAATTGCTCTCACATCGCTAGATTATTGGGGTCTCGGTCCTCAATGCGAATAGTGACGAGGGATTTAACATGCCCCGCAACTTGTGATCATTGGATATCACGGCTCTGTGAGAACATCACCCGTACTATCACAGAGCCCATGGATGCAAACTCATCATGTCTCACCAGATGGCCACGGAAGCCGCCCCTACCGGGTCACATGGCGCCGTCGGCTTTGAGCCCAACGTTCTATGTACATATCAAATCCTGGGATTTGCGAGTATATGAACAATGCAGTCAAAAAAGAGAGGAGATAAATGAGCCCGGGGCTGATATACATCGTAACATATATAATACAGGAAGAAGCAGGGCATGCGGCTCGGAGCGACCTGATTTGGGCGTGTACCGACGCCTGTCCGTAATGTGTATAACATTACAAACCATTAACCCCCGCTGTTCTTTTTTCTTTCTTTCTTCTTCTTCCTTGGAGAACCCCCTTTTAACATTCCTCTTGCCTCTAGCCAAAAGCACCACCGTCTCAAGAGATGCTCGGCGCGCGGAAGGGATGTAGAGGGAAAGCCCCGAGATCAAATCATCACCTCGTAGTTTAGTCCAAGGGACACGATCACTTCAGGATGCGAGTGACCAGACCAGTGGCGACGGTCTTGCCACCTTCGCGGACGTTGATGCGCATTCCGTTCTCGATGGCGAGGGGCGCGTGCAGAGTGGCAACCATCTCGACGTTGTCGCCGGGCATGACCATCTGGGACTTGTCCTCGTGGTTCTCGGGCCAGGTGAGGGTGCACGACTCGTTGGCGGTGCGGACATACATCTGAGGGTGGTAGTTCTCGCCGAAGCCCGTGTGACGGCCGCCCTCCTCCTTGGTCAGCACGTACATGGACAGCAGGAACTGGCTGTGGGCAGTGATGCTGCCGGGGGCGGCGATGACCTGGCCGCGCTTGACGTCCTCGCGGCGGATGCCGCGGAGCAGGAGACCCGAGTTGTCGCCGGCGCGGGACTCGTCGCACGACTTTTTGAAGGTCTCGATGTCGGTGACCTTGGATTTGGTGATCTCAGTCGACTTGCCGACGATGTCAATGTCCTGGTCGCGCTTGAGAACACCACGCTCGACACGGCCCGAGACGACGGTACCACGGCCGGCGATGGAAAAGACGTCCTCGACGGACATGAGGAAAGGCTTGTCCAGGTCGCGCTCAGGGGTAGGGATCCAGTCGTCGACGGCCTGCAGAAGCTCGTCGATCTTCTGCTGGCCAATCTCGGGGCGCTTGTCCGTCAGGGCACACAGGGCGGAGCCCATAATGACTGGGGTGTGGTCGCCGTCGAAGCCGTACGAGTTGAGCAGCTCGCGCATCTCCATCTCGACGAGCTCCAGCATCTCTGGGTCGTCAATGGCGTCAACCTTGTTGACGAAGACGACGATCTTCTGGATGCCGATCTGGCGGGCCAGCAGCAGATGCTCCCTGGTCTGGGGCATCTGGCCGTCCGAGGCGGCGACAACGATAATGGAGCCGTCCATGTTGGCGGCACCAGTAATCATGTTCTTGATGTAATCGGCGTGCCCGGGGCAGTCGACGTGCGAATAGTGGCGTTTCTCGGTCGAGTACTCGATGTGCGCCGTTGAGATGGTGATACCACGCTTCCGCTCTTCTGGCGCTTTGTCGATGGCGCCATAGTCGAGGAAGTTTGCCAGGCCCTTCTCGGCCTGCCTCTTGGTGATGGCGGCAGACAGGGTGGTCTATATTGACCCTCAAAGCAGGGTTAGCAGCTTGTCCATGTAGACAGCACACGAGCAAATGCTACGGCCAAGACAGAGCAGCTACAGAAAATCAGAATGGGGGCGGAGCGCAATGCACCTTTCCGTGGTCGACATGACCGATCGTGCCTGGAGGTGGTCAGTTCCAGTCTAGCCAAGAGGGGTATCCAGCAGCGTGGGCTGAGCTTTCGGTGTTGATTATCCTTACCGATGTTGACGTGAGGCTTGGTCCTCTCGAACACGGCGTACCCCCTGCGTATGTCGAGGACGGGAGACTGGGTTTGGCGCTGGAGAGACAGCAAGGGGTTTGCTCCGGACCTGTTGAGCGCGAACCGCGCTGTCCGCACGAACGGCGCGAGGGTTCTTAACGACGCCGACATGGCTGTGGGTGGGGTTTAAGGAACCCAACACTCTGACGCGGAAGAATTAGGCTAGGGACTCCAAAAACCGAGAGATTGGAGGAGCTGAGGGTATCTGGGAACCCTGTTCCAAGCTCAACTGTCGTCGACGTTATGTGCGGCGCAATTTTCGACAAAATTTCGCAACATTTCGACCGATCCAGGCTGGAAAGCTCCAGTTGTGGCTCGAGCGCGGGGGGCGCGCCACATCGCCACAAAGCCCTCCAGGGGCATCTCCGCAGGGGCATCACGTGGATGCTGGAAGCTCGCCGCGTAGGTAACCCGCTCATACCTTCAAACGAAGGCAGATGAAGAGAATTTGCAATTGGTGTATTGCGTCAATTCTCCTCTTTGAAAAACAAACGCATCATCTCATTTTCACTACCTCGGCTCCTTGATTGAAGATGCTCGGGGGGCGTGTCTGTGTTCCTTGGTTCCCTCCTGCTCCCCGAGGAGAGCAGGTCATATATGTCAAGCCCATGCTGACAGTCTCTATTCTTATATCCAACAGCGGACGAACACTCAGAGGCGCATGTGAGTGGGGATTCTGATTCTCCACACAATGTCTTTCTCGCTAACCAATCCCAACCGTGTGTTGTCGTCTCAAAGGTGGTTGGCGTTGATCTCAACCCAATCCAGCCCTTGTTGTGAGTTTCCAAGCACTGCTTTTGTTAGCACAAAGATGAAAAAGCTGGCATCTCCTTGCTCCCCGCCAGCGTCCCACCAAACGTCGGTTTCTACGTAGACGGCTTGGAAGCCGAATGGTCCCACACTGCGCCATTTGACCCAATCTACAACCGTAGCCTGACGGGTTCTCTTAAGGAATGGCCTAGATTCTACCGTCAGGCCTACGACTGAGTTCAGTCGCGCTTGGGTAGCTTTCTAACTATATCCAAACCGCTCTTCCGAAAGTAATTGATGAATAGTAAGGAGGGATAAAAGAAAACAGCTGACACGGTTCCCGTAGCACTTCGCCCCCGGCGGCTACATTGCGGTAGCTGTTCGAGCCAAACTACCCCATAGAGCCCGACGACAACTCCCTGCCCGCAAACCCGTCACTTTTCCGCTGGGGGAAAACTGCGGGAGGAAGGCGCTGCCAGGAGCGGCATTCGGCTCGCCACTACGGAGCAGCACAAGACCATGTTGGGGCAGACGGATTTCGTCAACACCGTCGAGTGCAGGTTCAAGTGACCCTTGATAGGTCAAAGGCCGCGCGCGACTTTCCCAAGCAAAAATGGGGGGGTTTAACGGTGCTTTGCTTTCCAGGAGCCCGGGTGTACGATGTCACGTCCTCAAAACTGCCGGCCACGACCATGGCTCTCTTCACGCACGTGCTGGGCTGGTCCGCCGAGGCGGCTGAGCTCTTTCTCGTCGATGTGCGCAAGGACATGAGGAATCGCAGATACCACGCACATTCCCCCCTGTGAGTTATTGTTTGGCTTCCCTATTCGTCTCCTAGAGAGAAGTGGCGGGGAGAGGCACGCAGCCTACTGACAGCTTTGGAAACTCGCACGGTTTAGGGCTGTTCTTTACGCTCAGAAGCTCGCATGGTCTAGGCGGTTCCTGAACGACCCCGGAGGACAAGCGGCTGGTCTCTTCATGTGTTCGTTTTTGGCAATCCTAGGCTCCGTCCGTGAAATATCTGTATAGCGGTCCTGCTACCGCTGAGGATTTCACATATGTAGATACCTAGGAACATACACACAAACATACATAGCGTCCTTGGAAAGTCCTCCACCAAGTTAGCTGCAATCTCATGTGCTCCATTTACAATTCGTTGATCGCGCCCAATCTCTCCGCCTGGTCGACACCGGGGCTGGCGTTCAGCTTCTCAAATATGTCGGCGGCGAGACCAGCGTCCATGTTAAGAAGGCCTTCCAGCAATGGCGAGGTAGGGAGGTGGTTCCCTGCGTGCTTGCGAAACGCCTGCTGGACCTGTTGCCACGCCTCTACTACGGCCTCTGGCTCCGACACACTGCTGGCGCCGGGATGCTGCGTGCGGCCGTTGAAGGGCTTCCAGGGCTTCTCGTCGCTCTCGCACCTCTCCCAGTGGCCGGTGACTCTACCGCCGTTGGTCCCCGAGACTGAGGCGGAATCAATGGAGGGCGGATCCGGGACGATGCCTTGGTCTAGATATGCGCGGATTTTTGCGATGGTGCACAGAGAGATGGCTGCCGTGGTGCAGTGGCCCGAAGCCCGAAGCTCCAGGAAGCCGGCCCCAGCAAACCGGCGGCTCATGGCAAGCCCGCCCTCCAGCGGAGTCACAGGGTCGTACGTGTTCGAGACGAAGAATATGGGGAAGGACGTGTTGACCGGCGGGCTGTCTGGGCCGGGAAAGCTGTCGAGGCTGAACTCGGGCGGGTCGACCGGGTCGATGTTCCAGCCCGCGCAGGCAGTCATGACGACCATCCAAAAATCACCAAATGCCGATACGCCGGCGAGTTTCTCAAACACGGCCTGCAGATCAGAGAGGTCCTCCTTCCACTGGCGGCGCAAAGACACGGAGATGGTCAGCAGGGCGCGCATGCGTCATACTTTAGGAAGGCTTGGCGAAGACACGCGGGGAGCGAAGGAGCAGCACTCACATGGTGGCGGCGATCACTGCACACAATCGACAAGGTGCTATCTTCGGGATACTGGCGGGGCGCGTATGCGGCGTTGCAGACAGGGGCAAAGTTCGGTGGCACCACCAGTCGGCTCAAGTCAAGTCCGCTTTCAATGACGAAGAGCAGCAGGGAGAGGGTAGGGAACGCGGCTACGGGGAAATAGAGCATCGCGAACACGGCGGTCTTGACGTCCGTGGCTCGCAGGAGCACGGGCATGCGCACCTGGTTGGGAATGACGATCACGGGGTCGTCCTCGAGGCGGGCCATCAGACGCCTATACCGCAACGCCATGGCCTCAGGGCCGTCGCTCTTTCGGTAGAAATAGCACTTTTCCTGCGCCTCGTAGCAGTAGTCGAAGAAGGAGACGAGAACCGAGTCGGTGTCTGCGAGGGCGTCGGCCCAGACGTCTCTGGAGTAGACGTCGGCCTTCATGACGCCGTCTAGGACGAGACGACCGACCGCGTGGGGGAACATGGACGCGAACGTGGCACCAAGCACGGTGCCGTAACTGAAGCCCCAGTAAACCAGCTTTCCTCGTGTGTCGATCGAGGACGGCTCCGGGTTGGCTACCAATGTGCCCAATGTATCTGTCCATGCATCCCAGGCGTGCACGATGGCGAGCAGATCGCGGGCGACGTTGGGGGTGCCCAGGTAGCGGAATATGCTATTGGGGCCATCCTTCGCTTTACAGAGCTGCGACTGGGCCCGGGCACGGGCGTTTATCAGGGCGAGAGCCTTGTCGGTCGAGTTGACAAGCCCGACCACGAGCGTCTCCAGCTTGGATGTCAGGCGGCGCAGGAGGGCAGCGTTGCGCTCCTCGTGAGTGGGAGGGTCCTCAGGGGTGAAGTCGTCGAGGAAGCAGTCGGCCTGGGGCCAGGTGACGCCGACGCCTCGCGGGTCGAAACTCAGCAGGTCGTGATGGCGGCCGACGACGGCATGGAGGCCCGGGCCTGCGGAGAGCATGAGCTCAGTGCCAGAGCCTCCAGGACCGCCCGGGTTCAGGATGACGGGCGATGCGGCGAAGCGGCCCGACTCGAGTGAATGGCCGTCGCCAGGCAGCATGACCATGGCGATGTAGACTTTGGGATGGGCAGCGGACGCGTTCAGGGGCCGGTTCCAGTCCATGGGCACCGTCAGGCGGGCGCACAGGAACTCGCCGGGATACGAGCGGAAGCACGGAACCCATGAGAGCTTCTCGCTGGGGACAATGGCGTCCCAATCCGTGTAGCTACCGTCACGAGTCGTGGAAGATGCAAAGCCGTCCTGGGGCCCCGTGGGCGGCGCGCGTTGCCAGAGCCAGAAGCTGGCGATGAAGACGGCGGCAGCGACCGTCATCAGCCTCTTTGGGGGCGACACGGCACCGTGGCCCCTCCGATGCGAGCCCGACCCGTCGTGCTTTTCTGACATGGCTGGTTGGCTATGGCCAAATCTCGACTATTGAGGCGTGGGGAATCCAAGGCTAAGTGTTGCAGAGCGAAGCTGCGCCGTCCCCAAGTTGAATGCAGACGCGATGAAAGCCCTGAACCAATTCACTGCGAGGGCCTCTTGCATGGGGTTGAAGCTTCTAATGCCTGCATGGTCAGCTTTGGCCCAGAGCAGGCCAAAACAGATTAGCCGGGAGGCACGGCTGCATGGCATGGGTGTGCATCGAGCGCGTCTAGTTGTTTGGTAGAGAGCATACATGAATCTAACCGTAGCTGCAGATCTGAGAGGAGCTATGGATGGTGGCTGCTACTAGCACGACCGTTGCCCCACCAGAAATAGCGTCATTGTTTCTGAATCAGCAATTGACGTTCCCCGCTGTGGGTGGAACTGAGCTTTACTCGAACCCACCTAAACTCAATCAGCACCCGTTATCCCTCAAATTGATGGCAAAGCAGCACCAGCCAACATCCCTTATGTAGCATCTCAACGACCAGAAAAATAAGACTCCCGAGAAGATGGGAAGCAAGAGCTCGCCAGTACAGAAACGCATATCCTTCGAAGATGGCCACTCCAGCGCCAGCGACGAGGACCAAAACGCTGTAGAGGTACTTGCTACCCCGTTTACTGTCGCTTTTGGCTGTCGAACGCCCGTTGTCCCCGCAAGCAGCCCCTTTCCGTTAGCCCGCCACCCACTATGACGCGGCGTCTGTCTGCCTCTGCGTAGCGACGGTACCCTGACGGATGAGTTTGTTGATGCTGTCCGATTGCGTGTCAAGGAATCCAAGAAAAATGCTCTCCTCGCCGCTGACCTTCGAGCGGTAGGTTCTGTTCGATCCGACCAACCCGTACCGACGTAAGAGCTCGCTCGTGGCGGCGGATGCGACACAACACAGGCCTCGCAGGTCTCAACAGCCGCTGCCCCATGACAAGGCCCAGTGCATTGTCCACCAGCTCTTCGAGGGCCAGCGGAGGGCCAGCGAAGACAACCATCACAACCGCCACGGCCGCGACCATGAGCATGTCCACGGCACCGACGCCACGGAAGAACAGGGGCTGAACCGCATCGTCGAGCCCAAGGGCGGCGGCAACCTGGTCAGCCCTGGCGATGCGACCCCTCGAAATGGTGCTGTTGCCGGCCCCAGCGCCAGCGCTAGCGCCAGCTATAAGCGCCGCCTAGACTTCCTTGAGGGAGCCAGCGACAGCAGCGACGCCGGCCAGGTCGACGAGAAGCACTGGCAGCGCGGTATCACCCAGTCCAAGTCCGAGATCGACGTCGCGTCCCAGCACGAGGCCCTGCACAGCCGCCTCCTGACCAAGAAGCAGCTGAGCGAGATGGCCTGGGGCGTCCGCGAGCTCAGCAGGCGCCTCGGCAGCATGCGCCTCAAGTTCAAGGTCAAGACCATCTTTCTGCTCACCAAAATCTACGATGAAGACCTGATCCCAAAGACGCGCGAGCTCACCCGCTGGCTCCTGCACAAGGACCGCGACGTGAGGTACACCGTCTACATCGAGCGGTCGCTCAAGGACAACGACCTGTTTGACGTCTCCGGCCTGCTGGAAGACTTGCAGAAAGACTACATCTCCGCCGACGACTCAGGCGACAAGGAGGCCGGTGCCCACCTGTCGCGCCGACTGAGGTACTGGGACCAGGAGATATGCCGAACCCGGCCCCACACCTTCGACTTTGTCATCACCCTTGGCGGAGACGGCACCGTCCTTTACGCCAGCTGGCTCTTCCAGCGCATCGTGCCACCCGTCTTGAGCTTTGCGCTTGGTAGCCTGGGCTTCCTGACCAAGTTTGACTTTGACGAATACAAGGAGACCCTGACGACGGCATTCAGCCACGGCGTCACTGTCGGTCTGAGGTTGCGATTCGAGGGCACCATAATGAGGAGCCAGAAGAAGAAGAAGCCAGCTCTGATTGCGTCTGGCGCAGATGGTGGCGGGCCCGCCGGGGCTGAGCCCAAGCCTGACCTGGTCGAAGAGCTGATAGGCGAGGAGAAGGATGATGAACACACACACAGGCCCGACGGCACATACGAAATACTAAACGAGATTGTCATTGACCGCGGGCCAAACCCGAGTAAGCAAAACAGCACCCCTCCTTTCACCGCCTTCCCAGGTTGTTGCCGCCGCTGGGCGGGCCCCGGATAGCGAGAATCACGCACGAACGCTAACAGGATGTCTTCGGGGCGTTCTTCAGCCATGTCGTCTCTGGAAGTATTCGGCGACGACGAACACTTCACATCCGTCCTAGCGGACGGCATATGCGTGTCGACACCTACAGGCTCCACAGCCTACAACCTGGCCGCAGGTGGCTCTCTCTGCCATCCGGAGAACCCGGTGATGCTGGTAACGGCCATCTGCGCGCATACGCTTTCGTTCCGACCCATCATCCTACCCGACACCATTGTGCTGCGCGTGGGCGTGCCTTACTGTGCACGGACGGGCTCATGGGCAAGTTTCGACGGCCGCGAGCGCATCGAGCTGCACGCGGGCGACTATGTGACCATCAGCGCCAGCAGGTACCCTTTTGCCTCGGTCCAGGCGCCCGGCCGCCGCAGCGAGGACTGGGTCAACAGCATCAGCGGCAAGCTAGGATGGAACACGCGGCAGAAACAGAAGGCGTACAGCAAGTGGGAAACTTGAACACGCGTACACAGGCCATCGCAACTAGACGGCTGGCGCCGCACAGGAGACGATTTGTCTTGAACAACCTTCCTAGGTAGTACCCAATGCACCACATCACCCAACCGAATTAAGGTAGCAAGTAGTACATAGAGGACATAGATATCGGATAAAGACTCAAGTTCCAACCTCGCCTCATGTTTCATCCGTGGCGCTTGTTTAGACACGAGTTTTGTCTTGTCGCCCGTCCGATCTAAAAGCGCATGCCGGTAGTGTAGAGTACCGTACCTTCGTATTCCATGCATGGTCCAGCCCCATCTCAACTCAATCACAAGGCCCGCCACGAGACCGGGGCGAAACGTGGATTGCGTGGTGGGGGTGGCACAAGAAAAGAAAAGAAGATCGATTTTGGATTTTTGGCTGCTTGCAAGCTGCATCCCCGACCTTGGGCGGCAGGCACCCCGTTGGCTGCGCGACGATCAGACGTCACCTACGAAACGCACATAACTCTCGCGCCCTCGCAGAACTCTTCCTAGGTGAGGAGTTCGGAAGAAAATGTGCGCGCGACCGTCCCCCCGGGTGTGTTTGTATGCCCTGACAAGCACACGTCTCGGGTTCCCAGGCCGCTGTCACAGGCAAGGGCCTGTCCGACTAGCCGCGGCACGGCAGAAGCAGTCTTGGCCAATACTCATGCATTTGGCCTCTCCTCTGGGCTCTTTTCTTGGATTGTCAACATGACGTGGCTTTGCTTTCTTGGCACTCTTTTTTTTAAACTCACTTTTCTCACTTGGGTCTGTCGGTAGGTGCCTTAGAAAGATAAGGTAAAAAAAATAATCATACACTCGTGTATTTCCAAAAAATGCTTCGCTGGTGGTTTCTCAAGTTGAGCGAGCCAAATCCAAGAAGAGAAGAAAATGCGATCAAAAGTAGGGAAACCCCAAGGCAAAGAAAGAAGTATCCTGAAAAAAAAATCATTACGCCGCGCCGTCTATGTGTACATTATCGGGACGCCTCTTTGTGTATGTGTGTGTGGTGTCGTGCGAAACCTCCTCCCGAACTGGCCCCCTCGCGGGATCCGCGCCTCGGGGACCGTGCCCACGAACTAACCTTTCCGCCTCGACCATCTTAAAGGTATACCTTACACTCTAGGTGATTTGGGTGGATGGGCGTTCCCGAGCCGAGCGATAACGCGTACCAAATCCACCAATTCCCCATCGTCGGTATATCGTGTGTGGATGGCGGAGGCGTAAATAAGGCGGCGGGTGGATCTCGCCCATGGGGGACGTTGGGGTGAGTTGTTCTTTTTCTTCGTGTTTTTTTTTTGTTTCGTTGATGTTCTTTTGTTTGTTCCGTAACGTCTGGTGTTACGGCAGGGAGCCCCAGATGAATTAGGCCCCATGGTGGCCTTTTCATTCGTCATCGACATCGACGGTCTCGACGAAGGTCATGGTGACGCCCTTGTCACCGTCGACGTTCAGGTTGACGGCGTCAAGCGCGTCGCTCCTGGACGGAGGGTTCGCAGCTGCGGCGGCAGCCGCGGCGGCAGCGATGGGAGCATTGCGGCGGGTCAGCTCAGGAGAGTTCTGCAGGGCTGTTGTAAAGTCCGAGAAAGTCAGTATGGACCAGGTAGGTTACTTCGTGGCCGGGGCCGTCACTGGATTGTGGAGTGGGCTACTTACAGGCCGGGATGCCGGACCGAATGAACATGGTTGTGACCTTGACCTTCTGGTTGCTTCCCACAACATCGCGCCGGGCCTTGCGGGCCTTGCCCTTGCCCTC
>GL876971.1:1354784-1384121 GCA_000193285.1 Magnaporthiopsis poae ATCC 64411 | reverse complement strand
CCTGGGCTGCGGTAGGAGCGTCTACACAACCCCAATGGGTTTCGACCGCCATGGCATCTCGTGCCGAGTCCAGCCACCTTCTTCCGCATCACCCCCTGCCGGCGTCCCCTCCGCCGCGGCTCGCTCCCTTTCCCGTTCCTTCGCCAGCGCTTCTACTTCTGCCAGTTCCTGCCTGGATCGCTCCAGATCCGCCCTGAGCGCCGTTGTGTCCTCGACAAAGACCGCATCTACATCGCTCTTGTCCTCGCCGCCGCCGAGCTCTCCTGAGGGACCCTGGTCAGGCCGCGGCAGGTCGTCCAAGCCGGCCACCTGCCTCGAGAGCCGCAGCGTCTCGAGGACCAGCTTGCTGTCCATAGGGATCGACGAGGCTGCCTCGTCGCCCACGGCGTCCAGCACGCGGAGAAGCCTGGCGCGACCCCAGCGGTCGGCCAGCATCCGGAGCTCTGCCGAGGCCGAGGAGGAGTCGGCAGCAACCTCTGCGTGCCTGAGATGCCGTAGGAGCGCTGTCCTGCAGGCGCTGTCCTGTCCTCCGGATGCTACGTGTCCCGCGTCACGGCCGCCGTCATTCCCGGCGTCCGCAGGGGCCAGCTGCTTCCAGTAGTATTCCCAGATCCAATCCAGGCCCGCGGTGGCGCCGGCGCGCAGCCTCGTCAACGACGGTAGCTGCTCGTGAGTGGCCTGGTGCCGTAGCTCGACGAAGGTGGCCGGCAGTCCGATGGTCTTGGCGACCGAGTACATGCTCATCTTGTGAGACTTGTCCTGGTGGCTGTCGAGCAGGCCAGTCACGAATCTTTTGATTTACCCGGCCAAACGAAGGAAAGGGCGTAACGGCAGAGATTAGTTTCCGATGATTTGGGCACCTTGGGACTGGGGGCAGGCTGAGAATGGTGTTTGTCCGGTGGCCTTTGGTTCCTGGACTTGTGGTTGTTCAAGCTGCCACCGGCCCCTTCCATCGAGTCGACGGCGGCCAGCCCACTTGAGCCTGGTGTGAACAACTAGAGATGTGATCCGAACAGGCGGGATAGGCGTGGCCTCGTCTTCCGTCCCCTAGGGGCGACTAGCCATCATGGACCAGAGCATATCGCCACAGAACATTGACCCCTGGCGACCAACGTTCTCGATAGCCTCTCACTCGGTGGTGATGCACGTGTCGTGACGGCAGCCAGAGAAACAAAGAGAGCTCATCCGGTCAAACTCACCGACCAAACGCAGTAGAGTATGCCCCGCGCACGGCGTATGAGCCGCCCGAGGCCTCGTCGGCCAGGATGGCGTCGACCAGCATGGCAGTGGACTCGACCAGGTGAGGGCAGCCGCCACGCTGCATCCACATGGACACGCGCGAGACGGCGCGGCGCTGCCCATCGGCCCTGGCGCGGGAATCCCTGGTGGGCGGATGAGGGCGCTGACGGCCAAGAGAGGACGATGACTGGACCAGGTCCGGGTAAAACTGCTCCCGGACCTCGAGCAGCTCGCGCCGGTCCTTCCAGGGCGTGAAGACGTACTGGACCATGTCGTGGGATATCCTCTCGGAGGGCCGAAGCTGGGGTGTTTCTAGTAAAGTTGTTGGCGCTAGCAATGACCTTTTGTGGTTTGGTTGTTGTGACGAGCTGAGAAGAAATTTTCAATTTGCGCTGTCACCGCCCGATCGAGCTGAGCTTCTGAATAACTCGTTTTTTTTTTTTTGTCCAGCTATCGGCGAGCACAGCAAATCGCTGTCTTCATAATTTCATAATATCTCGCTCTGTCCCCAGAAGCAATCTGATGATATCTCTCTCTTTTTCTTGCCGCTAAATCATGCCTTCCCTTCCAGCTGACCATTCTCTCATTGCTTCTCCTTTGGCTTCTAGCCCCGGCCCAGACGACCTACCCTACGTACATAGGCGCAAAGCCATCTGCAAAGCACCTTTTTTCTTCACCATTTTCACCCACCAGTGAAAGCCTCCACTCCCCTCGGGAATCAATTGTTTTTTTCGCCTTCGCCATATGCACGGGAACTTTTGCCGCGAAAAGCAAATGGATCCGGCAGCCAGCGCCCCAACAAACAAAAAGCAAAGGAAAATGTCGGCGCTTCTCGTTGCCGAACCCCACCCGCCAAACACTGGGAGAGCCAACACAACCCAACCAAGTCCCTTCGTTCGAGATGCACGCGCATGGAGCAGGTTTTGTCTAGACCGCAATATCGCCATGGATGCCAAGCCAGATGTCTGCATCTCTTCCACCTACCGAGCCGGGGCGGGCGGGCTGGCTGGCTCACTGGCCCGGCGGGCAGGCGGTAAGAGCGGCCGAGATTTCCAAGAGCGTCGGGTTGCGTGCCCTGTCCCCTCCCCCGACGCTTGCAGAGATTACGTGGTGTCGCAGACGGATCATACGGGATATATTGAGGTCGGGTGGACGAGACCGTAATCTGATGTTCCCAGGTTGAGAGCACATTGCGGGACGGGGAGGTGGGCAGCCTTCGAAGAGGAGGGTCTCGTTGCTGGCCGCGGCGGGTGCGCATGTGAGAGGGGGGAAAGCAAGCGGACGCGTAACCTATCCTGGACCGTCTTTTCTCTTTCTCGCCCTCGTCTCTACACGAAGGCACGGCACACACACACGAGCGAGGAGCTTACTGTGACAATGCGTGGTTACTGTGACGAAGGACCGATTCGGGAGAAAGACGCACGAATCTAAAAACACACACCAAAAAAGTGATATTGCCACGAATGTCACCCAGCCCGTGTCTGGGCGGGCGCATACACAGGTCGGTTCGGCATTCCGCAGCAGAGCAAACAAGCAGGAAAGGTGGTGTTGCAGCGCGCATGGAGATACCTTCACAGCACCACTTTCGCAACCCTCCTTCCGGTGGCGCGTGTGGCACAATAGGTGTGGAAAGTAGCAAGGGGGATGTAATATGTGGGTGAGGTGGGTGATGGTGCTGGTGGATTGCTGCACGCTGCAGGGCGATGGGTGGATGGTAGTGCCGTGCTGCGTCTTGTCTTGTCTTGTCTTGCGTGTTGCCGGCCGACTGGTGCTTTCGCCTGCTGCACGGGGCCTTGTCTCGAATCCAGCAAGCAAGCGAGAGGGAGAGAGTGGGCAACCGGGCCAAAAGGTGGATGTAGGATGCTGTGACCGCTGATGTTGTCCTGCCCCAAAGCGCTTGGGGAAGGCAACGCAACGCCAGGCCAGCCGGTTGGCAACAAACACGGGCCAGGCGACTCAGCGTCGCATCATTCCTCCCCCACCAGGTGCGGCGGTTGCAGCGGTCCATCGGAGGGGGCCGCAGCAGTCCTTGAATCGGCCGTTCTGTTTTTAGGCGATGTAGTGGGCAGCTTTCGCGAAAGGAAGAAAAAGGCCGCCGCCGCCGCCAGCCAGCCAGCCCCAGGCCGCCAACACCCAAGGGTCGCCGCCGCCTCCTCAGCCATGTTTTCTCACTCGCTCCCTCTCTCTCCCTCCCCTGACACCCGACGGTAAAGCCGTGCGGGCAGGTCAAGGGTTATGTATTACGCGGAGAGGAAGGGAGATGGGGTGGTCAGGGAGGGAGGGGGGTGAGGATTGTGCATAAGGACAAGGGTGTGTGCATCGGCAAAAGGCCAAAGGGAAGTGCTCAGACAGGGCGTGCAGGAAAAACAGGTGAGGTTGTTGCTGTGGCTCCTTCTTCCGGACCCGCTTTAACCCATTTTGACGTAAACGAAAGTAAACGAAGTAGAGAGAAGTAAAGAGTCAGTTTGGCAGGGAACGTTGCTCCCACGAAAGGTCTTTTTACTTTTTTACCTTTAGCCAACCGAACGCGAAAAGAAAAAGGAAAGCGATGAAAAGGAAAATGGGCGTGGGAAGCTCGAGCCCATGGATTGAACAACCCCACCCAGCCACCCTTCGCTTCCAGTTGATGGAACCCACCAGCCAGCCGGGCAAGGATATGGAGCCTCGGGTCCCCACCTCGAAGGAAAAAAAAAAAACTAATTAAAAAAAAAAAAACCGAATGAAGAAAACGGGACGGACAGGGCAGGGGTTGGGTGATGGATGGTCGCTCGCGCGGCTCTGCCTCCCCGACCGGCTCGAATGCCCATTCCTCCAAAAAGGCCCACACACCCCTGTTAACTGTTGTCCACCACCCCCTTGGCCTGGCCTGGTTATTAATCGGCGAGTGAGCGAGCGAGCGGGGGGCCACCACACATCCCATCCCAGAAAAACCCTGAGTCCTGGGTTCAGTGACGAAGGAGAAAGGCGAGCTCCGCCGCTCGCTCGCTCCCTCACTCAGGGGGTGCGTGAAAAAAAAAAAAAGACGTGGGGTGTGTGTGAGCGAAACGACAACCAAACCTGCCCGCCCTTTCCAGCCCAGCCGCCCACACACACAACAGATACACCCACACACCCACACACACACAACACCCTCCCCCCTCCTTGGCAACCGTCTAGTCCGCAGCCCAGGCCCCCCCGCTTCGCTTTCCATCTCAGATTCGGGAGAGATCGCGGATTTTCTTGTGTTGGCCCGTGCGTTTCAACGGGGAAAGGACAACACCCACCACAATAACAATTTCGTCCAGATCACTTTTGTCGAGCCCACCACTCCATTCCATCCTATCTTATCCTATCTCATTCCCCGCCGCTTTTCCATGATGCCGGTGGTGTGTTATGGGTGTCAGATGCGGCGGGCGCAAGCTTCTCGCCGATTGTCGGGTTCCGGGTATGCTTTTTCTCTCCTTTTTTTTTTTTTTTTCTTTTTATTTTATTTTTATGCCGCGTGGCCAGGATTAGAAAAACTGGCAAAAACTCCGTCGGAGACTTCCGTAAAGTGTATGTACCCTGCCCTGGGTGGGCATCAATTCAAACTTTGCAAACACGAGGTCGCCTCACGGTCCATCAAGTCAGATCCTGGGAGCAGAAAGAAGAAGAAAAAAAGGTATAGGTGCTGGAGAGAATTAAATAACAAAAATCATATCTGTTGCTAATAGCTGTTTGGGGGTATCAAGTCCTATCCATTTATCCATCCATTGCCCGTTGCCAGCCCAGTGTATTCCCGTGTCCCAAAGGGTTGCCCCCAAAACAGAAAAAAATAATAGAAAAAAATACAAAAGTGTTCGCCGCCATGCTAATAAATCCAAATCCCTTTTCCTTTGGCGGCTCGCCGGCTTCGCCATGCACGCTTATATCATGAGTAATGTATATACAATGAAGTTGCGTTTGGGAGTAGAGCGTAAAATATGCCGATTACTCCGACTCCTCGCCCTCTGCGTCCTCCTCGTCGTCCTCGTCGTCATCTTCCTCCTTCACCGGGGGCTCCCACGCGTCCTCGAGCTTCAGTCCCTTGCCCGTGGGCTCCGGGCAGTTGTAGGAAGCACCGAGAAGCTGAGAAACCGAGGCGTGGTAACCATCGAGGGCCGAGTCGGTCAGGGGCTTCTCCGGCGGGTCGTAAAGTCCCATGCCGATCAGGATCTCCCCTTCCTCCTCCTCCGCCTCGTCCTCCTCGAGCTGGCTGCCGTCCTCGGACGAGATCACAGGCTCGGGGGCGTGGGCCGCCGGGTAGGTCTGGGGAGGGGTAGGCGGTGAAGCAGCAGCGTCCTTGTCGAACCCGTTTTGGGTGAAGGCGGCCCAGTGAGCAGCAGCCTCCGACAGGGCGCTTGGTGGCGCCTTGGTGCTCTGGTCGTCAAGCTCCGGGCAGTCGGAGGTGGGCGAGACGGCCGCCTTGGATGGCCGGGCCGGTGCGGCGACCCAGTCGTCCCTCAGTGTGTACTGGGGAGCGTCAAAGGTCGAGTAGGGGAGCGACAGCGGCGAGAAGGCAGTGGGCGAGCTGTACCCTGAGAAGGCCGCAGGCGTCGGAGGAAATTGCGGCTGATATTGGGTGTAGATGTCGACCTCGCTGTACGAGGGGAAAGGGTACTGTGTCGGAGGCGAGGTCTGCTGGGGCTGCTGGTACGTGTAAAGCTGCTGCTGTTGCTGCTGCTGTGGGAGCTGCGCCATCTGAGTCGAAGGGTGCCAGCTCACAGGGCGGGCTGCCCTCTTCGCAGGGTCGGCATGGATTGGCTCGACCGCAGGACTGGGGGTGAATGCCTGCTCCAGAAGTTGCTGATTCCTCCTCACAAACACGCCATCATTGACCATGGTTCTCCTCCTGGCCTGCATGAGGGCGGACCTCGGGCTGTTGTTTGCGCTGGCGGACGGCTTCACCACCCGCATCGCGTTACCGGCGTGCTGGCTGTGGCTGTGGCTATGAGAATGTGCAGACTGTCCATTGGAGCCTCGCGAATATCTCCTCGCCTGTTGAGACATGGTGATTTGCCTGGAGATTTCGTCGAGGAAGGCATGATGCCTGACGGGAGAAGGGCCGCCAACGAGGTTGGGGCCCATATACGATGTCATGGGCATCATTTTGTAAGGTTGGTGGAAGATGTGAAGACGAAAAGTATTGGTAAAGGTGTGATGTGGTTGATATTATGGTTGTTGTTGTTGTTGTTGTTGTTGTTGTTGTTGCAATCGACTGTGGTGGTGGAAGTAGTGGTTATGGTGGTGAGGTCGAGCTGGGGATGATATAAAGAACCGAGAGGTGAGCAAGACAGGAGGGGTGCGAAGCTGAAGGTATATCAAAGCCCAAGTGCCAGGGGCGGAAGCAAACGGGGGATGTGGAGAGGCCCGTGAGATATTTCGGGCTAGTACGTCGAGGAACAACATGGGCATGGCCGGCATGTTGGAACCAAGGGGATAATAAATCAAACGGGGCCGATTGGCATGTGTGTCTTGTCAACCAGAGTGTGTGGGTGCGTGTGGCTCAAAGTAACGATAATAGCGTTGGAGTTGTTTCTGCTGCGTCATATGGCGGCTGCAAGGATTCCATGGCCTGCCTTTGCCTTGACTTCACCTTGGGTCTAGTGAGAAAAAGGTACATGGCAAGGATGTGGGACGGGGTACAAGCAAGGGAAAGTCTTTTTTTTTTCCCTCCCCAGGCCGCAGGCTCGGAGATGGGGGAGTGTGAGGCTGGGGGTGCCTGTGTGGATTGTCCCAGAAAAAAAGTGGTGGATCAGACCGGGTTGCAGATGTTGTGGATGGATGGGGAACGGCGCAGAAAAGAAGACCAAAAAGAAGGGCAAAAAGGGAAAAAAGCAAATAAAAATGGGGATCGGTTTGCGTGTGATGGGCCCGGCCAATATTATCCAGCGTGGGCGCACGGCGGCTTTGACCCAACCAAGGGTGGCAACAGGGGGACTGCAAGACCCTAGTGCGCAGCAGCATGGACGAGGTGTTCCGCCCAGTCAGCAGAAAGTCGGGTTGCAAACTCAACTCAACATGGAAGGACGAAGAGACATGCGGCCACGCCACCGCACACCCACTGTCCCTGGGGTGGCCTCGGAGGATCCATGGGAGGCGCTTGATCAGAGGCGGCTGCGTGCGCCGTCACAACCCAACCTAATCGCTCGCGGCGCCCGGTGCACCACACGGGTGGCAGCGCCTGGAAGGACGCTGCGTGTCCTTCTGCCTGCGAATGCCAGTCGTTGCCTCGCTAGCCAGGAAAGTAAGCCCGCCCTGGGCCAGACGCCGTCGGTGCCAATTCTGGCATGGGGAGCGAGGCTGGCTGCTGCGGCGGCGGCTTTTCTTCTCAGGTACTTTGGCATTCCTTGCCGGCGGGTTCCAAAGGGAGCACTTGGTCCACGTCCTCCCACACAGCAAGTCCAGGTACCGCGCGGAAATGCGTCGTGTGTACAGTACATATTGTACATTGAGCGTCGGCTCCGGGGGATGGGGATGCAACTGTTGCATCATGACCATGACGACTTTGATGGCCGACCGACGAGGCCCCTCCTCTCTCGTTGCACTCACGCCCCTGGTTCACCCACTCCCCACCAGCTCCCTGCCTTGGTCTGGCCAGCCAGCCCCGTGCTGTGCGACGGCCTTGGGAGCGGGGAGGGAAGCATCTGCGTACTGTGCTTGATGTAGGCGCCGGTCTCGTTCTCTGCGCCACTGGTGACGAACCCCTGCTCAGGGCGGTTTCTGGAAGGAGAATAAAAACACAAAAGATAAAAAGGGTTGTTGCGTGCGGGTGGAGGTGACAGGGACAAGGGCAGGCAAAGAGACAGCCAGCGAGAGCGAGGGACGGACGGGGCTCGCTCCATCGCTCCAGTCCCAACAACCCTTGACCGGCTTATTCGCAGGAGAAACACAGCACCCGTCCATAGGCCGGCAAGGGCATGGGGACCATGCAAGCCATGGCACGAAACAGAGCGGCGCTCAGCTCCCCTTTTCGGCATGTGTTTGTCGGATGGCCCACCCCTGTCAGCAGGTAGCACCCAGGCGCTGTTCTGGGAGCCACCGAGAGCCCTGTCTCAGACGCCCTGCCAGCTGGTCGACCGACCATCGGCACCCCGCTCCCCCTGGCCCACCCTCCACGGAAAGCGGAACCCCACACCATGCGTGATTATCACAGTTCTGTCTTCGGTCGGCAGCGGTGGGCCGTGGGCAAGGAGGCCAGGCCGCAGGATATGATGATGAACCGCTGCTTGGGATTATTGATTACCAGGCATTTAGCTGTGCTGTCCTGGCGGTACTGCACCTGTTTGATGCTGATGCTGATGCTGCCGTGTTGCGAAGAAGGCTTAAAGGGACACAAACATTTGTTGGCGATACACAAAAAGACATAAAAACGGGGCAGGGCGCCTGGAATCGACGAAAAACTCGGCCCATGCTTTCGTCGTCCATTATGATGATGCATGGAGGGCTGCATGCAGCAACGGCGTCGATGTACAGTACGGAGTTTACCTAGGCTAGGTTTGCCTGTCAGGTGTGTGTGTCTGTGTGTGTGTTGTGTTCGGGTCAGAGGCACTGACCTTTTGTGGCCTGGAGCCCCCCGGTGTGGCGGTTCTTTAACGCAATAAAGGAACCTAAGGAGGAGGGGCCGAACAGAGGTGACCGGGATAAAAAAGATGCTCGGTAGGGGAGGTTTTGGTTGGTCTAAAATCTGAAGGCAGGCAGGCGGGCATTGCTGAACGGCGCTTTCCTTACGAAGGGGCGTGGGGCAGGAGCAGTGGGGTAGCCGTATTATTTTCGATTTGCGGCCGGGGCGGGAACACCTCCTTTTCCTAGCCTGTCGTCGTCACTCGCCAGCAATTTTGGCTGTGCTTAGGGCGGGGGTGTTCGACGGAGTGCTCCAGGGAGGGGGGTCCACCCAGCAGCCGTAGCCAGCGGCCAATTTGGAAAGCCGCGCCTGCGCCGAGCGAGGGGCTAAACCAGAGAGCACCCAGCACCGCGACCATCATGCCGCCGCAGCGAAAGCGCCGAGCGCGGAGCCCCTGCAACCCGGCCCTGATCCTTTTCTGTCGAAGGAGGTGTTGACCGCCCGAGCGAGGCCAGGCCAGCAACCAAGTCCGGTCTCAGCCTGGCGTGTGCATGTATCCGCTGCGCGCACCCTTTCCATCCATCCAATTCATTTGATGGGACATGGAACCGTCTCCTTTCCGCCAGGATTTATTTCCCTCCGCGCACCAACGCCGCCAAGCGCGTGCACGCGCCCGTAGGACGGGTACATGCCTTGCGCGGATTTGGAGTCGCCATTTTTTTTTTCTGTCTCGTCCTCGGCTCCCGACGATCGCACCAATGGAAGCCGGCGGGGACAGGCGTGCGCACGTGAGTGACCATTTTTGCATGCAAGGTCGCCACAGCTGAAGGATGGAAGGGGCGGGCGGGGCCAAACTTGGATGACACGGGCTGGCTATGGTGGTCAGTCGGCCGGCGGCGCTGCTGGTCCGCCGGTCCCCGGTCCAAATTTCGTTCTATTGTGTCTCGAAATGGAGGAGGCTTTTCTGCTGATCCCAGGCTCCAACAGCAAGCGGAGTTCAGCGCACAAGTTCCGCATAGCACAGCACACTATACATAACATGCAACTGCACCATGTCGGTGGATTCGGCGTCGTGTCCGCCCACACAACCTTCCCCATCCACCCGTTATCCTCAATCGCCTGCCCTGCTGCCTGAAGCCTGACGGTTATTGCTGCTTTGACCGTCGGTCCCCGCGTGCTACTGAGGATCCTGCGACCATTTCCGACAGCCAGTGAGACGGATGGATGTAATTGATTACCTTTGGGCCAGTACCAGCCAACCGATTTATTTTCGATTTGGAGGCACAGCCGGTTAGTTTTATTGGCGTCGAACGCAGTCCAAGTCAGAGTTTAGCGACCAAGACTGCGGATTTTGTAGGATGAGTTTCCGTCCGAGAGTCGGGGCGGAGTGAGCATGCGTGCGTCATGGAAGCTGTTTGCGACAAAGAGAAAAGAAAAGAAAAACCTCTGTCTCGCCAGTTGTTGCCGAGCTCTAGCCGTGGCAGAGGCGGTCTGCATTTTCGGATCCTGGACCCTCGTCTGTTTTCTGCTGCCGACACCTCCAACAATCATGGGTCCCAGTCACTCGACCAAAGGACGGACTTGGATCGTCGGTCTGGTAAAGGCTCCTGATAACGCAGAGTGGGTGGCTGCACCAGCAGGACAGGTGGACGGATGTCTATTGCAAGATTTTCTGGCTTGCCGATCCACCACCTTGACCACCTTGGGCCTGACCGGCTGGCTGTGGGACAAGAAGGAAGACGAGAAAGATTCAGGGGCAAGGGGATCGATGGATGGGTGCAGAAGAAGGAAGGTCGCTTCTCGGACGGAGGGCATGACCGCCCACGGGGCGCCGGGGCGACAAAAGACCGGGCAGGGCAGGACAGGGCATGGCAGGGCACGGTATGGAGTGGATGAGACTGGGCCGCCGCCTTCTCGGACGGTCGCCTAGCAGATTGCAGTGCCGTGATTACTGATTATGGCCAAAAGGGACACACACAAGTTCCACCATCACAGCAAGTGCAGTACTTACTACTACTAAACTTACTAAGGGCGTAGCACTCGGAACTCGACCCCCTTTTTCCCTCCTCCAAAGAGGCACAGCGCTTGGAGGGGACAGGTCCCACCGTTATTGCGCCCAGGCTTTGAGGTTTCCAGCGGGAGCCCGCTACGTATGTACATACGCGCACTAGCTAATCAGCCGCCTCGTGGTGGCCTGTGAGCGCGAATGCCGGCAAGGGCCGTGGTTCGTGGCCTCGCTGGCGTGTGTGTCCTTGCGCACTATGGAAAGTAATCCCGGTTGAGTAGTGTCATCGACAGGGTGTGGTGTGTGGGTGGGTGCATAATATGCTACGCCGAGCTGTGCTGTGCCCTACAGTATGCCTGCCTTTTTGTATGATCGCATATGTACGGTTTTATTTTGGATTTTGGCCAAGACGTCCAACCCAAAAGGGGCTCATCACTGGTCCGGTCGGCGAGCCACCACTGGCGTCCGAGCCAGCCACGAGACCCCAGGGAAGAGGCTGGTGTGCCAGCTGGTGTTAAAGTCACACACACATACACACCCTTGCTGCCCTGCTAGCCTGGCATTCCTGGCACACCCCTTTTGCTGCTGTTGCTGCCGACGAGACAGGGCCAACGTCTCCTACCCCTCCACCTCACCTCACCGGTCGGTTCGTGTGCGTGCAATGCCAGCGGCACCCCCTGGGGTCGCATCCATCCATAACAACCCCGGCTAAACAGAGAGCAAGGCAATCTGGAAGGATCGGCAGCCAGCAGCACGCGCGGCTGGCGGTGTAATTCACCGGAATAACTTTGAATCTTTTTTTTTTCTCTTTCTTTGCCTTTCCCACCCTAGCCCGGCTCCACTTGTCAGACATCATCCCTTCTTTCGCGCCCCTCCAAGCAAGCAAGCAAAAGCGCCCACGTCCACAAGCGAGTCGAGCCGGTCTCCATCCATAACCGACTTTGGCTGTTGTTCTTTGGTGTTGCATTGCCAGTGATCCTGCAGTACTCCATCTGTCTCTCAACTCGCGGCAGACAAAGTGGGCGTGGTGATCTCCGAGGCGGCTCGCTCTCCTGCGATTTTCGTTCCCATCGCCCACCCGCCATCTCCAACACGCACCTACCGTGTGTTATCAGTCTACAGGGCTTTAGCGATCCACGCTCCACCGCAGAGGCAACATATAACTGGTACATATTCTCGTTCAAAGGTTGTCGTGGCTCATCCCTGTGCTGTGCTTACCAGGAGTGTGTGATGGATGGATGGATGGGGAGAAAGAGGGGAATGGCAACTCGCGTCCGTTTGAAGACGTGTACAACTTCCCGCATTTTTAGGAAAGATGCATCCGGGAATTTAAATTCAGTTTAACTCCTAAAGGTGGTGTCATGGACGGATGCACTTTGCTTGATCCAGTCACCACGGCTTCCCGGGCCCGTCCAAAGCTGGGCGAGCTGCAAGACCAAGTCAGAAGATCGTCTCCTTAACGTCTTTTCGCTGAGGCAACACATATCAGTATCAGACCGACAGTGTGTGGCCGAGGACTGCGATTGGCTGGCCTGAGCGGGTACGTGACGAATCGAAGCAGAGCCTTGGACGGCTCCGAAATATATCCGCCCTGATGGTTTAGCGACGGGTACGTACCGTCTGGCCAGCCTTCCTCCTCCCGGGTCGTATTTCGTCCAAAGCCCCGTCTGCCGACGTCACATTACAATGTAGTTCTCCATCTCGCAACCGACCGCCCCAATAGATCGAAACCCAAAAACAGCGCGAAAACACATGACAACGCCGCCGCCGCACCTACTTTTGCGTTTGCGTTGCTGTGTTGTCAGTCTGCAGATCGTGAGCGATGCCAGCCTGTTTGCTTTGCTGTTTGCTCCCAGCCTCCTTTTCCGTGCCCGATTCTGTATCGTGTGTCAAAAATGGAATGGCCGTCCGTCCTCCTATCTCCCCGGGCCGACTTGTCGCGTATTACACCCACACTGGATTTTTTTTATAAATACTCCCTTACCCGCGTGCGACTGTTCACGGGGTCTGCAAATATCCGCACCATGTCCGCTCCTGTACTTAAATGTCCTCGGTAGGGAAGGTCATCTAGGCTTTGAAACATGGGTTGTTGAGGGGACCATGCTGTGCCAAGTGCCAATCCCATCCATCCATGTTCCCATCATGGTTCTTTTGCCTGGGGGGATTTCATGCGTCTAGAAACCCATTGCGGATTTTTCGTTGCAGGGACGGGAGCCCTTCCAATCACCAGACAGGCATGCATCGGTTTTGTGGAGGGCCACAAGCCCCCTCTGCTACAAAGGTTAAGCTCTTTTCAGGTAAGGGCCGGATGATTGCAGATTTGATGGCTTGAGTTTTTATTTCATATTTCTCACCATGACGCATCGGAATTTCTCGCTCGCTCAGCTGCCGCCCGCTTATATGTATTAGCCCTTTTTCCCGTGGGCGTACCAGACGTAGCCGGCCGGCTGGACATTCGCTTCGAAATTGGTCCGTCCAATGCACGGGAGCCTTACCACGGTTGCGACCCGATGCCGCGTCCATTTCGTCCCATCGCCAGATGCAAATTGCCACTGGTGCCGGACCTATCGTGTTGAACCAGGCGCCCGTGACCAAAACCCCACCTGCCGGGGGCCTTGCGAGGATGGATGGAAGCGAACTTCCATGATGGGGAGGTCAAAGGTACCAGGGCTTTACGCGAGTCGCAGACATAACCACCAAGTACTACGACATGGTCTCGATGGGGTTAGGCTCTGTCTTGTTTTTTTTTTCTGGCGGTTCCACACGGGCCTGCCGTCCCAAAAAAGCAACCAGGGGCCCCACTAGTCCTGCTCCGTCCCACGGGCGGACCAACAACCAGGGCGGCCACCACCACATATCACACCCACCGCCACACACACCCACCCTGTGGGAAAAGCCCACACCCGCTGCAGGCCGTTTTGGTGGCGTTTCCGACTCGCGAGAGAAGAGAGAGCCCGGGCAAACGCAAGGATCTTAATGAGATCCATCAGCAGCCCCGCCCTGTGATTGGGCCGAGTCACAAAAACTGCTTGTCACGGCATGCCCACCCGGCTGGCGCGCTGGGGATTTGCAAGGGGTGTGTGGGAACGTCTGTAAAATACCGGCGCACGCACGCCTGAGTCTCAATCTCTCAGGTGTCAGGCTTGCCAGCCCGCTCTGCCGGCGGAGGCTATTCCCTGTCTCGCCCGTCTCTAGTCCCAACCAGTCAGCCAGCCCTTTCCCCAATTACATCTTCCGAGCCAGGTAGAGAAGGAGAGAGAAGGAAGGCACACAGATGGCGCCCCACCTCTTTTATCATCCCACCCTGCGGAGTAGCCGTAGTATTAATCTGCCTGCTTGCTGCCTTGTGTATGCGTGTGTGTGTGTGTGTGTGTGTGTGTGTGTGTGTTTGTGTTTTCGTCGCATCGGGTATCACTTCGTCGCCGAACATTGAATATTGGTGGTTTTGCCCACCTGCTACAGTACGCACCAAAGCCGCGGCATTATCAAATACTCGCAGGACCCGACGTGGTTCCAGCCAGGCAGGTGGGCGGGGATTATCACGGGCTGCTATTACAAATTATTCTTTCCTCGCCCGAACGCCCGCCCGTCGTCGCATCGAAGCGGGACGCGCGTGAATCACCGTCGAAAATCTCGGAGCTACAAACCTCGACCTTGGGAGCGTACCGTGCTCCCCTTGCGCGCCACCACCACACACCCGTGCTTCCTTATCGGAGTGAGTCTTTCTTCTCTTGGCCCGGACCTCCTTTTTTCAGGTAGGGGCGGGCGGACATTTTACGGATACGTAGCAAAGGCATTACCCAAACAGGCGGATGGTAATGCTCCTTGTCCGCTGCCGTCCTTTCTTTTTATCTCTCTCCGCATAGTAGGCAGGGTATAATATTCTCTCGGCGGCCCGAAGCCAGCGTTTGAGATGGATTTATTTATGACGCCTATATCTTACATGCGCGGCTTAAGGCACGCATCCGTATTCAAAAAAGCAACCTTGGAAAGCTAAACGAGGCAACAAATCCGACATACGAAGTACCAAGATCCCAACGTACCTTTGGGACCACCATATTGGAAACCTGCTCGCCGGATCCGAGGAGGCGAGCTGCACTTCATTGGGAGACCCGCACGTTCCTCCCCGCCGCCCGCCGTCGTGGCCCCCACCCCCACAGGGCGAAACTTTTTTGCTGTTTTCAGGATGGAGCGTTGCATGGCAATGATGGGGTTCTGCTTTTGGGGATTGTGGACGGGTGTGTGGGCCTGCAAAGTAAAGCCCTTGCTCCGACCGACCCGACCCTGGCGATGGGGTTCGACAGGCGTGGCAGTCTCGCTTCCAGTCGCTGGGCTTATTATCTCCACCCCACTCTCCTCCATCCTCCACACACACCCTCACCGTCTGAAAAGGAAAAACAGCAGCCAACCAGTCAAGGCAAGGAATCCAAGACCAGACACGAGTGGGATCTCTGAGCGCTGTGTTCGTTTCTTCCTCCCCAGGCCAAGGCTGTCCCTCACATCCCCATCACCCCACCCACATGGGACCTCTGTGTTCATACAGAATGTGCCGGTAAACGGAAGCTGGAATGGATGATGTGACTGGCCCGTCCGACCCAGTGACAGGCTAGCCGGCCCCTTGATTCTGTCTTGTGAGGCCCCCCTTTCGGCATCGAACGATTGATCCATCTCAGCCGAAGAAGGAAAACACGAAAATTCCTGACTGCGTCCCGGTTCAGAGTCAGATCCAATATGGATGCCCCAACCCCACCACCCCGGCGGGCGCCAGCACCGACCTGACGATTCGTGTGTCCACTCGACTTATCGGTGCCTGTCTCGCTTGCTTCTGGTACATTGCACAGAGCTACTGTACCTTGGGTACGTTGCCTAGCGAGGTGGCGTCGGAAAAGGTATCGACGATCTCCTTCATTTCTCCGTCACCATCCACCGCTTGCCGTCCATATTTGCTCTCGATGCGCATGCGGGTCACTTCCGAAGCAACATTCGTTAAGCCGGCGGCCATACTTTGCTTATTGCTGTGGTACATGCAAGCACGTAGTATTACAGCAGCGCGAGAGAGCACACGGTGGAACAGAACGCTGAGGCACTGGAGATTGTCAAACTTGGCGATGAGACCGTGCTCTCAAGCCCAAAGCACAGGAAGGGCCAGCCTCCGAAGATGGTTGGGCTTGGCTGATCACTACAACAGGGGGTGAGCAAGTCTCAAGGCATCATCGGCGACCTCGACAGAGACAAGCTCGCAAACTGAGTCGCTGGCACGCGCGGATCTGGGCCCAAAGCGCCAAGGAATTGGCGGAGTCCATGCGTCCATCTGTCTGCAGGCGGCGACCAGTCCTGCATGTATGTCCTGTATGCATGCGGACGGATGGAGTCTCCAAGGTACAGTACATACATACATACATACTTCACCGACGCAACCAAAAAAAGACGTGCATGGTGAAAAAGCGAAAAACGTAAGTGACTGGATGGGAGAAGGGAGGTTTGACTAGCGTGGTGGCCCGGCCAGCCACCGGACCTGGGTCCCAAGGGATAAGACTTCGCGGCGGGAAAGGGCTTGGGACTTGAGCGACGTGTTACCATAGGACTGTTCCTGACCCATCTGCATTTAACTGTTTATTATGCTTTTTATTTTTATTTTTTTCTCCGTCTGCCTGCCTGCCTGCCTGCCTGCCCTCTTTTTGGGAGGTGTGAAGATTGTTACTGTATTGTTACGACGCAACACTCAAGCGCTAGACACACGCACACACACAAACACAACACACACATACAAATCGTATGCATTCAGTGGGAACAACACTGCGTCACTCAAACGCCGAGGCTGTTTTCGCAGCCTGGGATGGAAGCCGAACAACTCAAACTTGAGTCCCGCCCTCTGCCGAGTTTGCACGGCACACAAGCTCCTTGCGCGCACGCCCTTGCTGATCAGGCGTTTGCATGACCCAGAGGCCCTGCGCTAAAAAAGGACCGGAGCACAACGGAATGGCCGCCGGGGACAGTGCACCAGGGCTGAAAAGTGCGGGTCTTACCTGCTTCACCCGGAAGGGGTTTTGCAAATCCCAGCCAGCCATTTTGCCTTCTCCCCCTTGCCGGCTGCCGGTTGAGCAGAGCGAGTGGCAACTGCAGAAGCGACTATGCTGATCTCTAACGTGGGTGATAAAAGAATAAAATACAGCATAAATAATAAAATGATGGTTTCGTCCCCAGCACCCAGTTGCGTCACGCCTCCTCCTGGAATGAGCCCGCTTACTTTTTTTCTTTTTCGTTGAGAAGCCAACGCAACGCAGGCTTCAACCTGGCTGCGGGCAAAAGGAGCGGTGGGCAGCCGCGGCGACACTTTTCTTTTTCAGCACAACGGAACACGACGGCGCAACACCGGCATCATGCCATAACACCCATGCTAGCCAGCCAGTCCCCTGTGCGCTCTTCATCCCTTGACTCAGTTGCGATTCGCGAACGAGTGACACTTGCGAAGCGAAGGGCAAGAGAAGCGACAAGTCAGTCCGACGTGCTTAGTGGTCCCACATCCGACAGACAGACAACAAAGCAAGCACTGTGGAGGCAAGAGTTGTCTGTCAGTGGCGCATCCTAGTCCGCCCAAGGCCCAAGGCGGAGGAGGCTACTGCTGCATCCTCTGAACCGCATGCATGCGGTCAACATTTGCAAGGCCGAATGCAACACCCGCAGGAGGCAAGCCAATGCCTGCCCGGCTAGCCGCTTGGTGAATCACGATGAAAAAAAAAAGGTAGTTTTAATGTATTGCTTTTTGTTTTCCTATCATGCGGGAGAAAAACGACTGCCTGCTGACACACGCTTTTGCTTGATGCGTGTCGAAATAAATTACGGACGGAAGAAATAAAAACATGTACTACCAAAACGAAAACAGGAAGGAATAAGCCCGTGTAATACAGAGTTACGTACTGTACTAAGGTACTCTGTTGCCGCTCGGCCGGAATCACTGCAAATTGGCCGGCAGGAGGATGCTTGCTGGTCATGGAACGCAAAGTCACCACAAAAAAAAAAAAAAGCAAGCACAGGACGCGGCAAAACGACGCTCCTCGGCTCAGGTTGGTGGCTGCAACTGCACAGCCCGCCCACCAAGCCAAGCCAAAACCAACTGGTCCAATCCAATGCCTGAATCCATGACAAGCCCGGCCCCGCGAAAGGAAGTGGGCAAGCAAAGCAAAGCAAGGGAGAAGGAGGCAAAAGACCGCATCTTCACACCGCCACTTCGCCCTGACACGCGTCTGGATAGCCACCACCACCACCACCATCATCACACAATCACCATCGCCCTCGCATAAGTGGGATGGATCAGGAAAAAAAAAACAAAAAAACAAAGCAGCGCTTTGCCTGCCTGACACGGATGAGGTGGGCTCTGCTGGCGGCGGCTGGATGGATGCGACCGTTTCTAAATATTTCCACCTTCCGGCTTTTCAACCCAACTCGGCGCTAGCCTAGCAGAAGGAGAAATTGAGAAAACGCTGCGTGTTTCCCCGACCCGGCTGACACCTCTCTCCTTTCTTTTCTTTTGGTGCCATATCACGAATTTGCGGTCCGTGGTGCTGCCTACACCTAATCTAGGACCGAGGCCGAGGTACCAACCCATGGAAGGAAGCCCGATGCATCCGGGGGAACCAAAAACCAAGCCTCTCTCCACCATGACAACGATTGATTGGCCCACAATGAACAAGAAGAAAAAAAAAAGCGTTGGCGGATGCCAGCGGGTCTGAGATGGAGGGTGAAATCCGGTACGTACCATTGGACTCCATACGGGCGTACCGGCAGTGAAACAAAATCTCTCCCCTCCATCAGGGCTGGTGACGGTTGTTGCTGCTGTGATGGTCTGGCCGTCCCGTGTTACGCTACGCTGACCAAGGACTGGGTCCTTGCCAATTCGACTACGAGTCTGCCGCAACGCATGAAATCCATCCGCTCCGGTCTCCATCAGCTCGCCACCGCCTTCCCTCTCCCCCTCGCCTTTCCTTGCCGCCCACCCTAGCACAGCAGCTCAGCACAGTACAGCACATTTGTCCCGCCTTGCTATGGCAGAAAATGGAGACCGACACCGCCAAGGGGGTTGAACATGTATCCGCCTTCATCATATGACTCGAACAGACACACCCCTCCTCCATGAATGAGCGCCAGAAACAACGACACCCACCCCCACGGGCTCGGTTGAAACTGCGGGCTTTTCTTTTTTTTTTCTTCCTGTGATCGGTCGGTCACTCGCACCCAGCATCGGCGCCAGCACCAACGCCATTACCAGCTCCAGCTCCAGTTCCAGCTCCAGCTTGTCCTCCCAGGTCCCCGAAGCCGTCGATCTGGACCTTGCGAGTCGCCAGCCCGACGGCGAATCGCAGCGTGTCCTGCAAGTCCCGGCCCTCGTCCTCGTCCCCGCCGTCCTTGCAAAACAGGTCAAAGATGACCCCCGCTATGAAGGTGTCACCGGCCCCGATTGTGCTGCCACCACCCGCGTCCACCGCCCGCCAGCCCACCACAAGGGGGTGGGAAGGTGGGGTGTGGACGCCAGGCGACCATGTTACTATGCGTGCGTACGTGCATCCCAGGAGCAGTAACTGTAGGTAGGCACATTGCACATTGGGCACCACCACCAACGCTGCCGCCTGGGCCTGGCACTTGCCAGTAAATTCCCTCGCTTGCGCCAAGGGGTGTGTGGTGTGCAGTGCCATCGGTCCTCTACGCTTGGATGGGAGGAGGAGGAGGCGGCAGCGAAGGAAGCGAACCAAGAGCAGGAGGAGGAAAAAAAAAAAAAACGACAACTCACTCCACTACCTCGTAGTCGCCGGCTGCGACGTCCTTCACCGCGCAGAAGCGGTATTCTTGGCCGTGCGTCGAGAATGCAGAGGCCCCTTCGGCGCCCCAAGTGACGAAGAAGCGCGACCTAGTGACCAGCAGCGTCAACGACACCGCCATGTTGCCAACTCTTAGCTCTTGTCTCTCGCTCTCGCGCGGAGCAGCTGGCCGCTTCCCCGCCAAAAAGTGACGACGAGGGTTGGATTGGTGGGTGCACGAAGAAGAGGGGCAAAGCAGCAAGCATCCTGCCGAACCTACGCATGAGACGACGGCGCCTCGCCGCGAAGGCACTGCTCGGGCCCGCGATATCCTTGAGCCTGTCACCACCGGACCAGGAGGACGGAGGAAAAAAAAAATGAGCACAATGTCAGAGTCACAGCTGCATGCATGCGATGATGCATGGTGATTTGCCCAGCCAGGCGGCCAGGCAGCCAGGCAGCCTGATCTGCCGCCGGCTTTTTTTTGCCTCTTCTTTCCGCCGCTTCTCTTGCTTTTTTTTCTTCTTCTGCAGGCAGATAGAGAGACAGAGACGCAGGAAGGGAGTTCCGTCCACCCTCCTCTCTCGGCGGTCTGTTCATCCGTATGTACGCACGCCACGCCACCACACACATGCATACCCACAACACCCTCAAAACGTTCATGATCGGCCAAGGGAGGAGGAGGAAGCGGAGGAAACTCGAAAGTTTGACTTGCCTCGGCCCATGACTTGGAATAGAACACAACATCGGCCTCTGCAGCGAGCTCCGACAGCCCCTCCCTGCCTGGCTTCTCGACCTCGACACTGACGGTGGCTGACGGCAGCACACGCCGCAGATGGCGGATGCACCAAAGCGTCGTTTCGGGTATCCGCCCCTTTTTCTCTTTTCCTGTTAGTCTGCTCTTCTCTCGTTGAGGTTTCATTTTTTTTTTCTTTTTCCTCTTGGCAGCCAGGTACGGCTAGCCATCTTCTGCCATGCCGCATCCCGCACGGAAATTCGCTGCCTAGATAGGCAGGCACCTAGCCGTCTGCGCGGGGCACGCACGTCACTTTTGAGAGGAAAAAAAAGGATCGGGACATGAAACGGGAAAGAGGAACGTAGGTAGCCGAGCATAAGGGTGAAGGATGTGACTGGCAGGTATACGGAACCTCTTTTTTGAGCGGGAGGAGAGAGAGGTCTGAGCGGCAGAGGAGAGCAGGATCCCTTCCTCTCTTTTTTCTTGATTACCTCAAAGTGCCACCATGATTTGTCGTCTTCGGCGGCCTTGCGCGAGTTTGATGCGGCCGCAAAGGCGGCGACTGCTCCGGCGAATTCGTCCTCGGTCATCTCTGCCAGCGGCATCTGATTGACAATGGTTCTGGAGCCGGTAGCCTCGCTGCGGATGATGTAGCTGCTGGCAGGCAGGGCCACGCCGGCGCGATGCAGACACAGTTCTGAGCCCACGCCCGAGCAGCCGTCGTCGCCGCCGCCGCTGCCGCTCTGCTGGAAAGAGTTGAGAATTTGTGCCGCGGCCGGCGACGATGCGTCCGGCAGCGGGCTCAGCAGGTGCAGTTGCGGCTGGACCGTGCCGGCCTTGCTGCTGTTCCCACCGCCGCCGCGCAGAAGCTGCTGGAGAACCTCGAGCGTGTTGCCGCAGTTGCCTCCGCGCCGGACCTGCGAGCTGGTTGCTCGCAGCTTCGAGTCTTCCTCTGGGAAGTGCGGGACGCTGTTATTTTTTGGGACGGACGTGAGCTGGGTCTATTCTCAAAGGCGACCTTGTCTTGCACAGCAGCGACGTCCTACCTCAGGATTGTGTCCAGGTAGCAGACGCCGACAACGATGACGTGCTTCATGAGGGGCGACTATGGCGTAGCCTTGGGAAAAAAAAAAAAAAAAAAAAAAAAAAACCAGCGGACGCCTTGAGGTGCTTGACCGACGGGAGACTGAACGCCTTGTCCGTCTGTTCGAGATGATTCCTCAGTCGTGCCTGGTACTTCGGTGCGCTTTTGCTCTGGTCGCTTGATTTGCAAAAGCTCGGGTTCTCCAGTTCCCCCCGCCTTTCCAAACTCGAAGCAGAGGGTACTTGCGAGTGGCGCGCACGTGTCGTCACCTGTGGCAGAACAGCCCTTTTGTCAACGTCTCCGTCTCGACATTCAAACCATTCGGAGATCGACTTCGCTGGGTACATTCCTACCTACATAGACACGCATCTTCACCGAATGAAAGCATAGTCCGTAAAACTGCGCAACTGGGTCGATACGTCCAAGCTGTAACTTTTCCGAGTATAGGGAATGGGAAGACTTCCACTTATGGAGAACGAAGCACGATGTCTTGCCACGTCCCTGCCTGTTCTTGTGCCTCTGCCGCAGCGGCTCGGGGGCATCCGAAGGGAAGCCGTAATTAGAGAGACATTATATACCTGTGATGACGAGACCCATCGTTTCAATGGACGGAGCACCTCCGTGGGTGCGCCGGATTTGCCATATCTTGGTATCGAGCGAGATTGATGATGCTCGTCGGCGAGGGATAACACACAATCACATTCGGTTGCTACACTATAGGCCGGTGGCGATGCATATATGTCAAATGTCAACGGTTGTCGATATCTCCCGGCTCAACGCCGTCCATACCACTCCATCTCCCTGCGGGCGGTACTGGCAGCCCGAACAGAACGACGGCCAAAGAGCCGGTGTTTTTGCTCCTGTATCAGACCCGAGGTATATGCCACAACCGCTTCGCAGCCGCCTAGGCCATCGCCGTCAACGCCTCTTGGGGCGGCCGTCTCCTCCAACACGTACTCCCGCCCGATCAGTGTCTCGCATCAAAGGATGCCATGCCAAAGGGCCAGATCGGACTGACATGGTTCCTAATGGTGTCGACCAGCCGGACTCGGACGATCCGCTACCCATCTCGAGCTCTGACATCATCGCTGGCTTCCCTCTGCCCGGTCCGTTTTCGTGCGACGAAAGCCCTGGTGGCATGGCGCGGTTGGACGCCAACTGTAGTTGAACCGCGCGAGTCGCCGCGAAAACGGGGTGGTGGTAGCTGGCTGCTCCCAATAACCCGTATGAAAGGTATGTGGAGTAGGATATAGGACCAGTCGGGGCCTTTCGGGTGTTTGTTGTTTCTGTGATTTCGATAGGAGCCCAGGGGGTTGTGGGTGAAAGAACGCCCAGTCAGAGATTCCGAGCGCGTTCCTCCCTCGCCATTCACCTCCACACGCCGGCGCGGCGCATGACGTGCTCGAACTGGTCGCGCGTGACGCCCTTGGCGACGCCGACGCCGCCGTTGGCCTCGAGGATCATGTCGCGCAGCAGCGCGTCGCTGACGTCGTCGTCATCCTTGAGCATGGCGGCCACGCGGCGGAGGTGCGCCATGGTGATGACGGGCTGGTGGTTGTCTTCGTCGTCGTCGTGGGCGTTACTGTTACCGCCGCCACCGCCGCCGTGCGTAAAAAGGGAGAAGGCTTCGTCGACCTCGCGCAGGTGCGCGTCGGAGCTCTGATGCGCCGCATGCAGCTTGAGAGCGCAGATGGCGACGAACGACGGGTACTGCGCGAACCCTTCGTCGTCCGGGTCCAGGATCGAGACGAAATCGGCGTGCTCGGCCTGGTCTGCCGGTGGGATGCCGAGGGCGCTGTTTGTTTTGTCCACAAAGGTTAGCGCCCTAGGGGTAATAAAAGTCTACCGAAGCAAGCAACAAGAGGCTATCACCGACATCATGGCCCGGCGCACGTCTTCGATGGGGATCACGCCCTCCTTCTCGCCCTCCATGGGCTCGGCGAACAGACTAAACGCCTCCTTGATCTCGGCCTCCTCCTCCGCCGAGATGTTGTGTTCTTTGGCTAGCTTCGACTGCCGCTTGCTGCCGCCGGCGCCGGGCGAGGTCGCGGCCTTGCGCTTCGGAGGCTGTCGGGGTCGCGTCTTGTTAGTCGTTGGTGGGTTCGCGTGCGTGTCCCCAGAGAGATATTGCACGCGGTTTCGGGTGGACGTACCATGGTCTGTGTCGTCTTCTAAAAGCTGATTCTGTTGGGAGTAGGAGGGCGTCGGTGCCTGGCCGAGGTAGGCTCAAAGGCGCGACGACGACACCATGGTTGTTCGGGTGGCGGGGGGTTACTCGCGATGGACGAAAGCGGCGGGGATCCGAACGCGGTCACACAGTTTGCGAATGGTGGATTTGGGCACTGTATTCTGTGGATGGTCCGAGCGCCTTCGATGCCGCTTAAAAGATGGATGCCCATTTTCTTTGTGCAAATTTGCAGCCCGCCATTGAACCCCCAAGACAACGCAAATGACCAACACGCTCGCAGACGGGAGAGAGACCGCGAGTATACCACATGCCATTCGGGCACGCAAGGCCCTCTCTGGTATTCTGTCTCCCCCGTCGTGCAAGGTAGGTGAAATACGCGGAAGCCAGCAGAACTTACCGCGCCCGGTCTCTGTCGAGGTAGATGGACGGATACCGCCTTCTCCTAGACCTTCTCGTATCGTTCTTTTTTTCCTATTCTCATGACAGAGGTCTCATCGACCTTGCTGTCCCTCTCAGCCCACCGCTTCAAAATTAGCTAGAGCTTGCCGTTTTCTCACAACCCCAGAACGAGCAAGTGTGGACAGTGAAGCAAGATGAAAACAAGGGGCCCGTCCTGTTGGTCGCGCCCTTCCGTTGGGTCACTATACCGTCGTGCACTCGTCCCAGGGTCTCACGGTTCATGGCTCGATGGAGACAGACAGACCATGCGTGTGAATGCAATCCTGTTGCGTGATGCTTGGAGCTGGGGATGCTCATATGAATCGAGATGTGGGAAAGCAGTACAGGTTGAGGTTCCAGTGTTGTCGGAATCTTGGTCAGTAATCCATTTCTCCACGATGTCCTCGCGTGCTTAAACCGAGTCTGGAGGGAGGGAAGTGTGATGATTCGATTTTGTTCGAAAATGTGCCGTCAAGAACACCTCCAAATGCCAGGCGCTGTCAGATTCACTACCCTTTGCAAGACGGCGTCAACTACCTCTGCGTCTTCAGCATCACTAATCACATCGGAAGCAGTAAGTGATAGCTGACGGAAGACGTGTTTGCGGGCTAGCTACTCGCTGCTTTATCTAAAAAGGGTCTTCTCGGGACCAAGCAGCAGCGACATTGCTGGGCTTGAATCTTGGCATAAGTCCCTAGAGGTCGACCGCGGGGATGTGGGTGATGTGAGCTTCGCCTAGCATAGCATAGGAACCACGAGGCTTTCTTCAAAGTAGGCAAGGTAGTCAGCTAGATTCTCCCAACAGCTGTCTTGGTGAGACGGGACCCTCTCCGGTTGGAAAGGGAATGGTAAACGCATGTGCCATTGACCCAGTGGCGACCGTACGTGGCTGGCATGCCATGGCCAAGACCTCCACAAAAGACACTGTAGAGACAACTCTTCCAGCGGCCGAATAGAATCTGCTGGGGGCCTTCAACTTGATCGAACTTGCGAGTGGGTTCGGTGGAGTGAATCGACTGCCGAGACAGCGGTGATCGGGTCACGTAAACGGACGGCAAGCAGGCGAAAGGGGCACACGAGAAGCACGTCAAAGGTGGCAGACCCAAGGGAAGACCGCCCGATGTGAAGTGCCAACGTTAGTTGTTGAGGCGTGGAGGTGAATGGTATATGATGCTATATTCCCACGATATCCGTCTTTTGTTCTTTTCAAAACGCCATAGTATGCAAAAAACCAACACGAAATCAGGCATCCGCCATGTCGTTGGTTGCCACGTTTGTTTGCGGCTTAGTTTCCCGTCATCGTCCTCGCTCGTCTCCCCTGAATAAAAACATCAGTCTAAAATCCACCATATCCGCCGCGCAAGCGCAAGATACAAGCTAAATGCGCTCAAATTCGAGGCTGCAGGTCCAAGCTGCACAATAGATCTTTGCTACTGCCCCGATTGTGCGCCATGGCTCCGTAAGGGGCCCCGTAGTAATGGTCGTCAGAACAAAAAAGAACAAAACATTAAACGCCAATTCGCAAAAGGGAAAATCCCTCGAATGCCATCTGGTTTGGCTACGCGGAGGGCTCCTGGATCTCGGGCACGGCGAGTTCGCTGGCGGCGCCTTGTGGGGTGGCGGCCTCCTTTGCTGCCTTTGCGGCGGCTTCGCGGGCCTTTTGCGAATCGAGGACGGCCTGCAGCTCGGGCGGGGCCTTGAAGCCGGCGTGGTCCGAGTGCTTCTTGTAGAAGTAGCTGTCGGGCTTGGGCTTCTGGTCGTCGGGCAGGGAAGACAGTGCCTCGAGAACGACGGCGAGGATGCCGTCGATGGACTTTTGCTTGGTCGAATCGCGGTGCCAGATGGAGACGAGATGCGCCTTGAAGCGGACCGAGAGACCGACGCCGCAGATCTGGTCGCCTGTTGTTTTTTTTGGGGGGTTGACCTTGCCGTTAGAGATGTGTCTCCGCGAGTTTGGTTTGGGTTGCCGGCCCGTTCTTCCTCAACCAAAGTACTTACCCTCTTCCAGAGCGCCCTGGAGCTCCTCGCCGATGGCTAGCAGCTGGACCTTTGTCCAGACCTCGGGGCCAATGTTCTTGTGGACGCGGAAGGTCCAGCTGCCGCCGTTGATGTTCCTGCGATCTTCCCAGACGGGCTTGAAGCCCTGCTTGAACAGATAGATGGAGTCACGCATCTTCATGTTCTGGACTGGGGTGTTGTTGGCGTAGCGCCAAAAGTCCTGCACCGACTCGATCTGCAACGGCAGCTTCTCGAGCTGCACCTTGTACGCGCTGTCGCCGCTCTGGTTGGTGCTGTCGGCATTCTGGCTCCTGTGGAGGCGTGCGGTTCTCGTGTCAGAGTTTCCTTTCTTTCTTCTCGGGTGTGTGTCTGGCATGCGCGCATGCGCTTCCCTCAAAGAGATGCCATTAGCCTTACCTGTCAAAGTAGACGTCCCAATAGTGCTGGGTAGGTAGTGTCCGCATCGTCTTCAGGAAATTCCGCTTGGCATCGTCGCGCTGCTCAGCTGGAGAGTTGACGCTAGGCGAGTTCGGGTCGGTAGTCTGCGACAGGCCCGAGAGACCGCGGGTGAAGAGGGATGGACGCGCGGAAGCCATGGCGTTTGGCGTGTAGTGGTGAGTGGTTGGGTGGATGGATGGAGGGGTTGCTGATCGGCGAGAGGCGGCGGCGAGTATTTGGCCCAGTCGGTAGATTCACAAAGGAGCGTCGCAAGGGTTTTGGTTGCCGTCGAGGTCGTCGGGGATGAAGACAAAGAACAAGAGAAAGGGAGAAGCAAATGCGGGAGAAGGACAATAATAAAAGCAGACGGCGGTGTGAGCGTCCAAAGGAAACGAGGCAGATCAATACGGATGCGTGACAGCTCCCTGGCGGAGTGGAACAAAGGTCCAGACGGGTAAGGGGTTCTTGAGTGTGGAGGGGTGGGTACGGGCGTTTAGGACCTTCCTTCGGCGGAGGTTTGAGGAGCCCAGCGTCTTAGTCACAGGTCACAGGTTATTGGGGGCCGTTGCTTGTTTGGCTGTTGTTGGCTGTGTTGGCGCCAACGAGAGCGCAGCTGGCGGGGGAACTACGAGGGTTGGACGGAATCCAGGCAGCCGGCCAGGCTGGGAACCCTATTGCGCCTGTGTCGAGCGAGGTCTCAGGTCAGGGGCAGCCGCGGCTGAGCACCAAGACGGCCATTCAGTTGCAGTTTTGAGGTTCCAACAATTGCGTCCTGGCCCAAGTCAGGCCCCGAGATGGCAGGCTGCTGAATCATATTTGTTGCTGCCGGCTCGACTGTGCTTGCTTCCCTCGCCGGGCGACAAGCATCAGACAAGCTGCCAAACATGCATTTGTGCTCATGGAAGTCTGCCCGGTCGTGCGCAACGATCGGATTATGGCGCCATGCGTCTCGAGCGCCCCGATTTGGAGCGTCTTGTTCGCGAGTTTAAAAAAAGAGACATTGGATAGGCGCTTGTCCAGTGCTGGTCTGAAACGCCGCAATGACCCGAGCCGGGCGACTGCATGCCTCAGATGCACCTGGCGGTCTCTGGGAGAGCCCGCAGAGGCCAGGGGCCAGGGCTGTCAATGGCGGGGGCCACGCGACCTTATTGGGGCACCTGGCTGCCCTGGACCCCGGCTGCCGTTGCTCTGGACTGGAGCTTTGTTCGAAGCTGACGTTTCGATCCGTGAATAGAAACACGAAGCTGAGGAAACAAAGTTGGGAACCATGCTTCGCTTGCGTCCCTCCAGCCCCAGCGTGGGCTGTATTTTCAGCAGGGTGGGCTCCTACAGAGCCGCAACCACGATCCTTGAGCCCGCTGCCTGCCTGCCGCCCACCGCGACCCACCCAAATCCGGCCTCCTCAGTGCTGATTGCACGGCCCGGCGACCACTTGCAGTTTTTCGACTCGACTTCGGGTCCGACGTATCTTCTACCCGAGCCTCCGCCGTCGCCATCAACGGATCCGGGAAGCTTGCCGTAAGCCAAGTAAGTCCCCGTTAGACACTTTGACACCGGTTGACTCTAGCCAGATCGGCTGGCGAGCGTCGAGTCGACAGTCATTCGCCAACGCATTCAACTTTGACTCTCTAACTTTTTTTTGTCCCTCATCGTCATTGTTGACAAGAGCGATCTGAGGGCGCTCCTCCCATCTCCGCTGCCCCAATTTCCCTCCAGCCCAAGTGAGGGCAGCGGGCCTAGCAGGCACAGAGGACTGACACAAGCCACCAGCCGTCTGTGCACTTGCTCGCTGGCTTCTTTGTAGGTTCAAGCCTTCCGTGACGTCTTTTGCGCCAACACAAACACACACTCTCTACCTTACCTGCCCACCTATCTCCGTCAGCCACCCACTCCTGCTCTTGTAAACATGCCACCCCAACGCTGGGGAACGGAGCCAGGCGGGCGTGGGACAATAAGATGCCCGCCCCCTTTACACTTGCTCTATTTGCACCAATATTGCCATCATATCCTCGCTCCATTCCTTGGTTTTCCTTCTATATCCCCCTTCTGTTCCTATCTAAATGGCCTCACAATCGCTTCCAGACCCATGGCCGACCTACGAGATCCAGCCTGTCTCGAGCTGCCTGCGTGAGCTATACATTCAGGCGATCTGCATCGCCGTCGACTTCCTCAACTGCGAGGACTTTCTCGGCTCTTTAGACGGCATCAACGTCTTGGAACGCGCCGAGATATGGGTCGCCGATTATTACGGCGACGACAGGTTCCGCGCGCCCGACAAGCGCTCGGAGCTCACCAGCGTTTATCCTGACCTGTTGAACACCACTGTTGATCGTATGAAAGTCCGAGTTACTTGTTACGTCGTTGGCAGTCTGCACCGACTCAATATACTACGCCGCGTTTTTGGCTCGGATATCATATTCCTTTTCTTGCCTAGTGGCGCCAGTTTATGTTGCTATGTTTTCCTCCTTTGATAAAACTGTCTCCCTCATGATCTTCATCACTTCTATCCATACGTAGGTACTGACATGGCGTCCTTACAGCTCACCTCCGCCTTCGCCGGCGCGAAGCCGCCAGGAGCTTACCTATACGAGCAGGGCCCAGCCCATTCGCCACAGTTAAGCAGGGGAACCTGCTGATCGACCCTCTGCTCGTATCAGAAAGCCAGGCTGAACTAGAGCCGGAGCCGGAGCCAGAGTCGGAGGCGGAAGCCAAGACCACAGAGCCCTTCCCCGCCTACATGGAGCCCACCCTGGCTTCGGCCGGGGAGATGGACGAGATCATCGATATGCGCAGGCGCCCGCCGGGCGCGAAGCCCGTCATGCGGGTCACAGCCGAGGACCTGCGCGGCACCGGCCTAC
>GL876971.1:1343411-1354420 GCA_000193285.1 Magnaporthiopsis poae ATCC 64411 | reverse complement strand
TCCTCCCAGAGTTCATGGCCCAGATCGCACGCCCGGGGGGGCTGCCTCCGCCGGCCGAGACGCGGCGTCGCGGCCATCAGGGGCGCCCATCGATCCTGCAATCCTCGCCGGTGGTGGTGGTGATGATGAAACCCGCGAAAACGACGAACACGACGGCGACGACGACGACGATGATCAGTTCGAGCTGGACGAGAAGCAGGCGAAGGGAAGGACGCACGTCGAAATGGAGATCGTCGCTGGAATCCTCGAGGAGAGACGCGAGGGCGGCGAGGATGAGGATGAGGACGGGAACCGGGAGGGCTTCGAGCTCGCCATTCCGCCTGCCGGAACCGCGCCGTCCGCGACAACAGCAGTAACAGGCACTGCTGCAACTGCTACGAGGGCGCCCATGATCCGGCCCCTTAGCTCCAGCGGATCCGAGGCATCTTCTTCTTCCGGCGACAACGAGAGTTCACCACCTATCCTGCAGAGGAATTTCGACGTCGAGAACGGCCCGACCAAAGCCGCAACGGCAACAAACCCGTCTGTCCCAGCCGGCAGGCCCACGAGGTCGAGGAGCCACTGTGTGAGCGTTAGCATGCCGACACGGCCCACCTCGCTCCCTGCAAACGGCCGGCTCTCCAACCCCGCCAACGCGGCAGCATTCCGGCCTCGGCCACCGCAGCAGCAACCGGTTCCTGAGGAGAGCGAGACCAGCAGCAGCGGGACCAGCAGCGAAGAGGATGACGAAGGAGAGTCGGAGGAGGAGGAGGAGGACGGTAACGAGGACGAGGGCAATAATGACGAAGACGAAGACGACTCCGACACGATGGAGGACACCGATTCTCCGCCCGCCCCTGTCCCCGTCCCCGTCCCCGTCACCGCCACCGGGGCGAGGCCGGCTCCGTCTCATGATGGCGGCGTTGCCGCCATCCCCGACGGGTCCCGCAAGCGATCGTGTACGGAATCTTCGCTTGTGCGCGACGCGGCCGCTGTGCAGAGCCGGTCGGATAGGAAGCGGGTACGGCCTCTGATAGAGGAGATAGAGTGATGCCCCTAAGTCGTTCATCGTGTTGGCATCCGGATGAGATTTGGGAACAGCGCGTGCTTTTTTCTCCCAGCGCTTTGATATCATTATATAACTACCACGTACCTAGGTAGGGTAGAGGGGTGTGTGTACAAGCGATAATATATATTTTGTTTTTGCTCTCTTGAAACCGCCCGGAGCTATATACATTCTTTTCTCCCCCAAAAACACAAAGTCTATCTTGCAGAAACGAGCCGGGTATATTTGCAAGGAACAAAGAAAACATCTCGACAGCTAACATTAATCTATACTGGCATTTTTTCTTCTACCTCGCGCCGCCACAAAATGCTGACCCTTCTTCCGTTGTGGGTAGCCCAAGTACAACCAAATAGTACTGTTAATACCTACTACCTAGTACCACCCAGCCCATGTTCAACCTAATGTTAGCTCGAAATTGACCATCCTCCAAGTCCAGTCGCCATTCCCCTTGAAACCGGGTCCATAAGCTCCGCCATGTTGAATATCTTGCTTGGGAGCGGCCATGGCCACCTCCTAGCTTTCCACAGAGATCGCCGCTCCGGCCGCGGCCAGTTTTCTGTTGGCCTTCTCGAGCTTATCCTTGGAGGCGATGGGCAACAGCTTGTACCAATTCTTGAGCAACGTTGCGATCTCGTACTCGTAATCCTCGAGCTCGACTGGCCCTCCGCGGATCTGCGCCATTGGATGCGTGCTGCTGCTGCTGCCGGCCTCGTCCTTGTCATCTTTGTCCTCATGCTCGTGGGAGCTGCTGTTCCCTCCCGCCTCCTCGTGCTTGTCATCAAAGACGGCGTACTCGGAAGCGTCGTTGGAGCGCAGACCATGGCCGCGACCCGTCAGCCCTATGACGGTGAAGTTGCGGAGCAGGACGCGGTCGCCTGGCTTGGTGACCGGCAGAGCCTCCTGGTGCAGCCTATAGAACTGCACCTCGACCACGTTTGTCGGGGAGATGGTGTGGTCTGTAATGCTGATGGACATGGCATACTGCCGCGCCTTGGTCCGCACCGGCTGCTTGCTTGCCGCTGTCACTACTCCCACCACGTTCACCTGCTTGCCCGGGTGCGATCGCAGTGATATCAGCGTCGTGTAATCTGCCATGTTGCCTCGGAAGAAGCGCCCGATCTCCAGCTTCAGACTGGTGATGGTTGTGGCCGTCGCCTCGGAGGCCGCATCCGCATCCCCGTCTCCCGGGTTGGACGCACGGAGATTGCGAGATGGTGAGTTGAGCACTGCCTTGGCTAACTTAAGGCTGGGATCTTGCACCTTCTGGGGTGTCTCGCTCCTCGGTTTGAGGTTCGATCTGGATTTGATTATCCGGCGGATTTCCTTGGCAGCGTTCACTGCCTTCCTTTCCGGGAAAGTCCCGTCAGGGAAACTACGGACAAAAAACCCCTGTAGTTCGTCGAGGCCGTTGTCGGGAGGTATGGTCCAGAGATGAACACGGAAGTACTCGAACACGGCCGCAGGGAGCAGCTGTTGTGCTGCCTCTGCAATCTTCTTCACTTCATTCGTGGCGCGGGGAGTTATGGTGGTTGGTGGTGTCCCGCCGGTACCTCCCCAATCAGGGCCCAGAATGCTTGTGATGAGGTCCAGGGTCCGGAGCTTCGATATTTGCTCAGGCGTCCCCAGGGTTGATCTATCGATCACTCTCCCTGTTTCGCCGTATTCGCTGACGTAGGGTTGGAAGCCGGACAGTCCAGTGATATTTGGACTGGACTGGGCGCTCCAAGGGCTCGTGGCGGCGAGACTGGCAGCCGGCGTTGTTGGCAGGCAGGATATTTCTGGACCATCGTGGATTTCGGCAACCGGCATTGCTTTCCTGACGCTAGCTGCTGCCCGAGCAAGCTTGATACTTGGGTCCGACGTTGCCGGTACCGCCAAGTTGGTCTTGGTCTTCCGGGGGATCTTGCGAGTTGGTGTCTCTTCGTCTGTCCGCACTGTTATTGCGTCCGAGACATTCCCGGGCGAGGCCCGAATTGGTTCCGGCGAGGACGCCGCCGCCGCTTCCATCTCGGCGCCCCTGGATCCGCTTCTTCCTTGAGGCTCCTCCTGGGCCGGTGATGGCAACGCATCGTTGCTATGGTACTCATCCCTGATATCGATTTTGAAATCTTTTGGGCGTGGCGGCGTCGTCTTCGTCCTGCCGCTTTCCTGTAGGTCATCAATTTTAACATCGAGACCCGCACTGTCGTGACCATAATTCATGGCGGGATCCAGTTCTGCTGCTCCAGTGGATTCATCGTCTTCCGACTCGTCAACGTCCTCAGGGGCAGATGCGCCTTTGTCAGATTGGGCATCCTCGTCCGTCTTTTGTTCATTGTCCGAGGGCGGCTCCTGGGACGCGAAGCGGGGCGGTTGATGCTGATGAGCGGGCACTGGACCGTCGGCAGGAGCACCAGCATCAGGTGGCTTTGAGGCGGCGGACGGCTGGGTGTTTTGCGGTTGAGTTAGAATATCGTCATTAACGTACTCATCTCCTGAACATGGTGCCCGAGTAGCAAAACCCCCATGGAACTGTGTAGCGAGTTGACCACGCCCAGTCTCTGCCGCAGGGGATGACATCGGAGAAGGATCTTGTACCGGGGGCGAGGGGGCGGATTGCTCGGAATCGGACGACGGATCATTCACGACCTCGAGCCTGACCGAGTCGTAAGCTTGAGTATCGTTAGCTGACCCCTGCGAAGAGGCAGCATCCCGAGGTGTTTCCGCAGGGACGGAGATGTCCAGGGGAGGTTCCTGGAAGCTTGAGTCTGGCGCTGTATGTGGCTGCGAGCCAGACACATTGCTCTGTTCCGCCTTGGTAGGTGCTCCCAAGGCTGCTTTGGCTCCTAGCGGGCCTTCATCATCGGACATGTCGGACACGTCGGAGCCGTCATCAGATGCATTTGAAGGCGAGAACGGATCTTCCTCCTGTGTTGAGATAACCTCCTGAGTTGGGAAAGCGGCGACTGAGTCGATTGCCGATGCGTCCTCCATCGCAACCTCGAGCTCATCAGAGTGAAGGCTCGAGCCATCGCCTCGCACGTCAGCCATTTCGTCGTCCGCTGATTCTTGCTCCGGTGCCTCGGCATCAGCCATCTCTTCATCTCCGCGTTCTTCGTCTGCAGAAACTGCTGACCGAGAATCCTCGTTATTGCTGTCGTCACCGACAAGCTCAACCACTTCGACATCTTCCACGACAGTAATCGTCGCAGCCGCGTCAGCCACTTCCAGACTCGAAGCAACCTGTGTTTCTCGGCTCGGCTCGACGTCGTCATTGCTGCTGGGCTGAGTATCTACTTGCATCATAGAGTCTTCGGCAGCCTGAGTTTCCATAACTGTCTCGATCTGAGTTTCGAGTGGAGTTGGCAGTTGTCCCACGGTATCGTTATCCAAAGCTTTCCGAGGGGGGGTGTCTTCTGCGGCGGGTGAATGAGTAGTTTCCTCAACCGGGTGATGTTCCTCAGGGTCTTGCGGGTCCATTGTCTGTGTGCGCGGAGAGGGTGCGACTAATAGATTCACCTCCTCTGTTGGCTCTGCCTCGTCTTTGACGCCGATAGCCCTGGCTGGTGATGAGCGCCCTGTGCTGTCCTTCGAACGCACAGGGGAATCGACTCCCTGCTCGAGACTCACGACTCGATTTGGGCTGTCCATCTCCGACTTGGAGGCGTGGTTGGCCGTGACGCCTTCCATGTCAATTTCATCGACAGGCGATTGCAACGGAGCCTCGGACATCAGAGATGCTTCGGCATCTCCAGCAGGAGAAGATTTCCTGCTTTTGTCATCAACTGGTTGCGCCACCGTTGTATCGTCGACTTCATCTCCGCCGACTGAATCGTCGCTCTGATCGCTCCGTGCAGCTACTACGGGTGACGTAGGTGTCTCCATGGGAGACTCTGCAATATCCGCTGTCTCCTCCTGCATCTCGTCGCCGGCTTGATCGTCGTCATCCGAGACTTCAGCATTGGAGACGTCATCCCCATGGATGGCATCGGCGCGACGGGTTGACCGGGCAGTCTGTGCCTGTGCAGGACTCTCAAACCCATCCAATTCCTCTTCGCTCTCACCCGAGGCGTCGATGTCGGAGGCATCAGCGGCCCCATAATCCTCCGAGCCCTCATAACCCTCCGAGTCTTCGAATTCCTCGTTCTTGGGGTCATCAGGGTGCACCTCATATGATGGCGAGGGTGGCGAGTCCTGTGCTGGGCGCTGGGACCTTCTCAATGATGTCGATACGGGCGGAACAGGGGACTCGGCCTCGCCGTCCTCATCGTCGGACGAGTCTGAAAGCAGATCGATTACAATCGGCCCGGTTTCTTGGGGAGGTCGTGCAGGAGCTCTGCGCATGGGCGACGAGGCCATCTCTCCATCGCTTTCGCTATCACGGTCCTCATCGTATAGCCCCTCTTCATCCTCTTGGTCAGACCGGTCCTCATCGTCAGAGCAGTAGCTGCCGCCACCTTCGAATATCTCGGCATCGTCACCCCCGGCCTGTTCTTGGTTGGCCTCGTCATCATCGACATCGTCATCAACGTCGACGTAAGCTCTCATGTCGTAGTCATCGCCAGCCTCGTTTGCCAACTCGCGTTCGTACTCTGCTTCGTCTGCGTTGGAATATGAGTCCGAAGGAGACTTCACGCCGTCAGCTTCGGCGTCTACCGCCATCCCATCCTCTCCCTCGTTTTGGAATCGCCGCCGATTGTAACTAGAGTCGGATGTCCCCACAGACTCTGATCTAGCGAGTGTCACTGGCTGATCATCGATGTTTGTGCCGGGAGCTTCCGCTGCTACAAGGGCAGGATCGATGTTGAGTTCGGCATCAACATGGTCACGGTCCATGACCCGGCTACTGCGTAGATGCCACAGCGGCATGGTCTGTGGCTGTTGGCTATCTACCGAAGCCGTAGCCGTCGACGCTTTGGGGAAGAAAACCGGATTCGTCGCGCCAGGGCCAGTAACCAGATGATCCGACGCAGGGCTATGATGGAAGCCGAACCTAACCTGCTCTTCAAGTGAGGGGCCCTCGTATGCCAAAGACGTTCCAGGAATGTTGGCTGCGAATCTTGGTGATGAGTAGTCACCGAGACTGGGTGCCGCGAAGCCTCGTGCCGCCGCGAAAGTGATATGCATCCGCGTTGGGTCATCGTCATTCGAAGAGGCGGAGGGCTGGCTAAGTCCGTCGTCCTGAACATTGCGGACGGGGTCATCGTCTGCTGGGTCATCGTCGATCTCCACAGGGTTCTGCGGCGTTCCTGGTAAGTGCGCTTCGGTTGATGGAGACAGCTGCTCTAGGGGTGGGCTGGGCGCTGTCCCAAGATTATCCCGAGCTTTCACTGGTGTGAGGTCGGCCTCGACAACCTGGCATCCGTCATCCGCCATCGCCGGTTTGTCAAGCGGCTGGGCGATGTGCGGAGCGTTGTTGGCAGTGGCCGCTGGTGCCGACGTTCCCGCATCGTCGTCGCTGGAACCGGGACTTGGTGATCGGCTGGCATATCTCCACGCATTGCTATACCGCCCGAACCTAGCTTTCTTCCGCCCTTTCCCCTTGACCCATCCGTCTTCTTCAAGCCAATCGTTGTCCGCGTCTAGAAGAGAGCCGTACGAGAGCCGAGCTCGCTTGATAAAGGCAGGCGAAGCATACTCATCAGGCTCGGCAGGTCTGACAGGTCCGGATACGGCTGCCACATCAGGTGTGTCAGGCTCGTCAGGGGCGTCAGGCACGTGGAGGTCGATGTTGGGTACTTCGAAGTCGGCAGCATTTGAGGCGTCTGCAGATTGGATGTCGTCCAAATCGAGGGTTTTCGTCTCGCCAGAATCCGAAGTAAACTGAGTTAGGTACCCGAGTTAGGTATGTAAGCCGGCAGTAGCAAAGCGTAGCGCACAAACCGTACCTCGAGATGGATACGCTTGGGATATCTGAGCTCCCACAGCGACGACGATCCCGGTATCCTGGTGTCCTGATATGAATTGTCCGCCCACTCGGCACCGTCCAAGGCCAATAGAACCTCGTCGCCGCTGAAAATCCCGCTTTGCGCAACGGCTTTGGCATTGGGACCGTCGATTTGGATGCGTATCTGCCCGTGAGAAGCGCGAAGTCGCACGTCGGGCTCGGCGATGACAAAGGCGAAAGATTGTCGGACCGAGTTCAGCGGCCAGCAAATGGTAACTTCGCCACGGACGACGCGCGACTGCTGCTCGGACAGATCTGGGCAGAGCTCAGATATCGGTGTCGCAAGGCGCGCCGCCAAGGCGGTGCCCGCGGGAGGGTCGTCCATTTCGGGGCCAGTCTCAGCAGGCCAGTCTTAGCAGGCCAGCCGGGACGTCACTGGAGTTGGAGCTCGTGTCGGGAGATGCGGTCGGCGCGCTCTAGGCGGGATCATCTGGACGTGGGCTGGCGAGAACACAGATGCGGGGAAAGCAGTCAGGGGTCGAGAAAGAGGCGTCTAGATGGCTCGGTAGATTGTCGTGAGTGAAAGATTGGATGGACTTCGCGATGGGCGGTTTTGTTGCGGACGATGCGGCGGTGGCAGCTTGGCGTTAGGGAGCTTCCAGCTTCGCGAAAGGAGCAGCGACCCCTGCAAACGGCACCACCCAGGAAGACGCCGAGAAAGGAAGCGGTGGGCCAATAGCGTCGGGGCAGAAGGAATTTGAGTGTCGCCCAGTAGGTGGGGTCGGAAGTGGGAAGGACTCCACCCTCTGCAAATTCTAAGGGCAGCAAGCCGCATTCGACAGTGAGGGGGAATGAACTAAACCACCTAGGGCAGATCCGGATTCAAAAGCTTCCAACCTGAACCCTGGACCAGCCGCGGATCATCCAACATTATGATAATCTCCTTTTCGAACGCGTAAAAGCCAGTTGCCAAACAGGCACAGTGACGGAAGAGGGTGACTCCCATGTAATACGATGGCGTGCTGGCCGCTAGCCGCCGTCAGTGATTCCATTCGGACTCGCTCTGACACCTCCATTTTATTCCCTCGCTTCCCTGCTCAATGCCCTAGGTGGATGACATGACTCTGGTACTCACCTGGATGCCAAGCGGCTGTCGCGGCTGTCCCGCGCCGACGTTTCCCCATCTTCCAGCAAAGACGCTCCCCAGGGCAGGGGCAGGAAAAACCCTTGAATCGCTACTACATATAGCTATCAGCGGGGTCTGCGCAGAGGACGTCTGGGGCCGTCTCCTCTCAGAACTCGAGGACAGCACCTAAACTCTGCTAAGGCAGCCGAAATTTGAGCCTTGATCGGCTTGTTCGATTTTGTGTCCCGGTTTTACTCTTCTGCTGTCTATCTAAGATGGTTGTCAGGACGCTCTTCCGGGTGAAAAAGGTGGCCGTCATCGGCGCGGGGCCATGCGGTCTCTCGGCCGCCAAATACCTCGTGGCCCAGAAGGCCTTTGACGAGATTGTCGTCTTTGAGCAGTCGGCCGAGGTGGGCGGGGTTTGGAACTACAGCAAAACGCCGACAAGCACCCTCCACGTGCCGCAGACGGACCCCTTTTGTCCGCCAGATCCTCCGATTTTCCCTGCCGATGGCGGTCCCGCCGTGTTCCCCTCGCCCATGTACGACCTGCTACACACCAACATCCCATGCCCGCTGATGCGCTTTTCAGACCTCCCATTCCCGTCCGGCCTCCTCATATTCCCGCCCAGGGAGGCGGTCCAGGACTATCTTGTCGAATACTCTCAGGACGTGCGCTCCCTGATCAGATTCTCGACGAAAGTCAAGGATGTGCGTCTACGACGGGATGGCGACGTCGACCAGTGGGATGTGGACGTCGAGGCGACAGACGGCAGCAACCCGAAATCGCTTGCATTTGATGCTGTGGTCGTGGCGTCGGGTCATTACGCGACGACATACACACCCGACATTACCAACATCAAAGAGTTTCACTCGGCACACCCCAGCGTTATCACGCACGCCAAGCTCTATCGGTCGCCGGCTAGTTATGCCGGCAAGAAGGTCGTGGTCGTTGGCAACTCAGCCTCAGGTGTCGATATCGCCAAACAAGTGCAACGGGCGGGCGCCACTGTTCTTTTATCCGTACGCGAACCGACGGCCGAAGATCAGCTAGAGCACATCGGTGCCGAGGAGGTGCCTGAAATTACCGAATTCCTCGTAGCGGAGAAGGGGGTGCGACTAAAGGATAGCCGGATCGAGCAGCATATCGACGCCATCATCTTCTGCACGGGCTACTTGTTCGCATTCCCGTTTCTGGAATCGCTGGAACCGCCACTTCTCACCAACGGCCGCAGAGTGTGCGGGCTTTACAAGGACTTCCTTCACATCGGTCACCCAACCCTGGCCTTCCCGGGCCTGCCGATCAGGGTCGTCCCCTTTTCGTTTTCCGAGAGCCAGGCTGCCATCTTTGCGCGCATCTGGGCGAATGCGCTGCCTCTGCCGTCGAAGCGCGAGATGAGAGAGTGGGAAGAACGGGCCGCCCACGAGCGGGGCCCGGCTTTCCACGTCTACCCCAAGGACGGCGACGTAGAGTACCTCAAAGAAATGCACGCCTGGGCATCGAAGGCGCCCAGTGGGAAAGAACCGCCTGTCTGGACCGACGAGCAGGTTTGGCAGCGACACACGTGCGCGGCAGCCAAGCTGCAGTTTGAGAAGACAGGCCGGGTCGCGAAGTCGCTGAGCGAGCTCGGATTTGATTTCGAGCCCAAGCCTGTTAACGCGGGGTCGACACAGGAGCTGCTATAAATAAAGTGAGGCGGTAGTGCCCATCTTGACAATCACCAACGGGAGGTTCCATCCATCCAAGCTGTGCGAACTGACAGGCTCTCGACTTCGGGCGCCACGCCACCAACGCACCGTTGCAAACCCCCTGGCATCAAGTGGAGACCTCCACGTTGTTCGTGGTTGATGTCGTGGCCGAATCAAGACAAGAAGCCCCGGCCAAGGCTTATCAAATCAATAATCCTTTGGACCCATGCATTCCAACCCGCTCCCCACGCCTGACGCGACGCTAGATCCGGCCCGCCGACGACCTGTTGTCGGGGTTATCAGCATCCTTGCGCCCTTACGCCCTGCGCTTGAGTGGTGGCCCAATTTGTAATACAAACAGCGCCGGGATCATGGAGCCTGGAAAACGCACGTCGGAGCCGGACTGAGGGTCCTCGATAGGTCTGCTTCAGTCCGCCCCGTTCTTGATAGTCCTTTCGGGCCATACCACGTATTAGACACCTGGTCCAATAGTATCATTATCGATCCCCATTGTTAGACTGAGTCGAGCTGTGCCCAAAAAGCACTTCCCATCCGGCACAAGCTGACTGTCGAACTTGTCAAGCTCCTCCGCTACCCACGCCATCATGGACGAGACAACGCGATCCGAGCCGCCCCCGAGCGGTGGGGAGAAGCCCCTGCCCCGGGACATGAGCCATCACTTCTCCCATATGACCTGGAACCGCAAGCCTAACTCACTTAAGGCCTTCTACAAGTTCCTTTCCATCCCTGGCATCGGTAACTTTGCTGGAGGTAAGGAGAAATTGCCCCGCCGTTTCCGCCGGCACTGATCCCGTAGTTTATGGTGCGGCGGTGGTGGAGCTCCGATGAGCTTGCTTTTGTCAAGAATGGTGAAACTGACATGTCGCGTGCGTGTCCTGCACTACCACCACAGGCATGCCCAATGTGAGCTACTTCCCCTTTGACACGCTCGAGGCCCAGACGGCGAAGCCTGAGCGCTGGATTCCAACGCCGAACGACCCGAGGGATCCGAATGCCGGTGGCGAGAGTCCGTACGGCTCCGGCCGCGCGGCCCCGGCGCACATCACGGTGCCCAAGACGGGCGGCGAGCCGGACCCCATGAAGAAGATCGACCTGGCGACGGCGCTGCAGTACGGCCTCGCCCAGGGCTACCCGCCGCTTCTGTCGTGGGTGCGCCAGTTCACGCGCGAGCACCTGCATCCAAACGTCCCGTACCGCGATGGGCCTGAGGTGCTGCTGACCGTCGGCTCGACCGACGCTCTGCAGACGGTCGAGCTGTTCATC
>GL876971.1:1327204-1342573 GCA_000193285.1 Magnaporthiopsis poae ATCC 64411 | reverse complement strand
CGCCCCGCGGAAGGGAAAGCAGGGCGAACCGGCCGGGGCCGTCATGGACGGGCCGGCGCTCTCGGGCGCGCTGTTTATCCTGCTGACCCGCAAGCCGTACCTCGTCATCGTCTCGCCCGGCGCCATGTTCAGCGTCGACCGAGACACGACCGACAAGGACGCCTGGGCCTACTACCGCATCTGCTTCGCCGCCGAGGCCGACGACAGGATCGAGCCGCTCTCGCACGCCTTCGCCCAGGGCGTCCAGCGCTTCTTCAGGATCAAGTCCGTCCGGGAGATCGAGGACCTGCTCGAGGATTCCCCGCTCGCTGCCGGCGGCAGTGTCTCGGCGGCGGTGGCGGAGGAGAGCGCGGGAAACATGGGCATGTATATGGGTTGCTGAGCTTACCGTGCCTGGGACATGAGTGAGGTGGAAGAAGCACAAGGAAGTACCTACTTGACTTGGGTGATCACTAAGCACAAGATTTTTGTCATCTGTTTTTTTTTTTTTTTTTCCCCTTATTTCCCCCCCTTCTTCTCTCAGGCTGGCGCAAAGGCGTAATGATATGATTGGCTCGGGAAATATTTACCCTCGAGATTGATGCAGCTGGCACATTCTTGTGTCACGGGCACTGCTACGTGTTGAACGCGCAATCATGCATTGCTGTGCTGGTCAGTCAGTAGCCGAGACGCTGTACATCACAGCTCGTTTTCAATTCATCACACCTTCCCAATACGACGACCAGGATAACTGGAAAATTATCGTTCTCTAGACGATTTCATTGAGTAACGTGCACTATGAATCAGAAGCACATTTTCCGTAATGACCACTAGACGCCCCGATAAAAGCAACCATGCAATTCCGTTTAAGACAAACCCCAGAGACCCGCCGATAATCTAGTTCTCGTGCAGCTGCTCCTTGAATGCAGCCGGCAGAACGTCTGGCTTGCCCTTGAGCTTCTCCTCACCGAGCTTCTCCTTCTTGTAGGCCGCAGCGTACGGGTTGAGGCGGAGCTGAACCTGCTTGTTTCGGAGCGGGTTCTTCTTCTGGACGCCCTGGCGCTTCGTCCGGGCCTCGCCCTTGGGCGCGCGCAGGACGCTCTGGATTTCGGAGCTGTTGATCAGACGGGTCAGGTCGGCCTGGCTGACGACGTTGGACGGCAGCAGGAAGTCCTTCTTGAGCTCCGAGGGCGTGGTGGTGGAGCCGTAGATGTTGTCCAGCGCCTTGAAGGCGGCCGAAGTCCAGACGATGAAGCGACCCAGGTGACCACCGGGCGCGAGCTGGAGCAGATTGAGGGAGTAGACGGAGCTGGTCTCAACACCGGGGATGTTGCGGAAGCCCTTCACGAGCTCCGTGCCGTCGGTGGCGGGGTCGTAGATGACCAGGGGGCCGCGGCGTTGGCGGTACCTGCGGCCTCGGAGCTTGCCCTTACCGGCGCGCAGGGCCCTCGACTTCTTGACCTTCTCAAGGTCGGCACCAGCACCGACCGTCTTCAGCAGACCCAGAGCAGCCGAGGTCTTGGCCAGGGCAGCCGACTCGCAGACAGCCGAGTCGACAACCAGGGGGACCTCAGGGATAGAGCTGATCCTGTGACCGCGGGCGAGCAGGAGAGGGGCAACGGCCGAGGCAGCGAGGGCGGAGGCGGTGGCGAAGCGCCTGGAAAGAAACAGTTAGTTCGACGTCCAGCGCGCGATGCCGTGTCGGCAATATCATCCCCCCATTGAACAGGGCCAATGCCACTTACTTCTGGCCCTGGTTGACCTTGATGTGCCACTTGCGCCAGACCTTGGTGGGAGCGAACATGCGACCGGACCGGCACATGTTACCGAAGGCAGCCTGACCAGCACGGTGGGTACCACCACCAGAGACACGAGGGATACGGGCGACAGCACGACCTGCGATGTGTGCCACTGTCAGTTGTCTGGTCTGCAAAAACAGTGCTCCCGCCAGCCTCCATAAGACCGTTGGCCGATCTGCCAGGCGAGACGAGCGGTGTCTGCGATCCCCCGATAGTCCAGAACACTCGTCTCGCCTCTGTCCAACATATAATGCCTCCTCTTTCTTCGGCTTCTCGTCGATCCACGGGGCCGGCGTGCGATTCCCAGAAACAGTGCGGGGTCCACTAACCAGTTCCCCAGGACTCGGCAGAGGTCTGGTGGCCGGCCTTCTCGCTGACCGAGTACGGCTGGCGCTTGTTCTTGTTCATGCCCTTGTGCACCTGCTGGACAATGTCGGGGCGGATCGGGGCAGTGAAGACACTGGGGATCGGGTGGGAGGCGCCGCTGGCCTTGCCATCGGCGCCGATGATGGAGACGGTTGGTCGTGAAGCCATTGCGAATTGCTCTGCTGTGCGGCGGGGAAGAGAAGATACGTTAGAAACAAAAGACGTCAAAGGAGGGTGCAGAGAGAGGGAAGGGTGCGCTCACCTGGCGGCTGGTGTTGGCCTCAAAAGAAATTTGGCGATAAAAACTTACCTAGGCCCAGGCGTGACTTCCCCAAGTTCCAAATTGTGGTGGTTGCCCTTTTTTCGTGCCCTCGTTCTACCCTAAGGCTTGGCTGACCCCACCCAGCAGCTTCGAGATCAGGTGACCAGGCCATTGGAGTCTGATTCGACCCTGGTCCCTGTGTGCCAAAGGCAACCCCACTCGTGGATGCCCCGTTGCTGGGCGGACCCGACCCATGTCAACAAAAATAGTCGACGGCCACATGCAAAGAAGAAAAGCAACGTCAGAGCCACATACATTCCGTTTCCAGCTGCAGCCACGATACCCCCCATAATTGCGAACAGCATCTATCAAGGTCGCCAACGGGCGGCGTGAGACATTTCGCTTGGTTCATTCCAGGCGTCATTTCCCAAACTACATATTCATCCGCCATTTCCGAATTATTCCTGCCACCATGCCTGCCACGCCGACAAACCCGTCGCGGTCCGTCCGCTCCTACGCTTCCACCCCTTCCCTTCGGTCGCGCGATGGTCCCAGGATGGACGGAGGAGGAAATGTTCGTGTCGTGGTCCGCGTCCGGGCGTTCCTGCCTCGAGAGCTGGAAAAGGATGCTGGGTGTCTGGTCAAGATGGACCCCATCACTCAACGGACGACTCTGATGGTGCCACCAGACGACAATGATCCTACAAAGGTCAAGTCTCGCAAGGTAATGGAGCAGAAGTCGTTTACCTTTGACAACTCGTTCTGGAGCCACGACAGGAGAGATGCGCACTATGCGGAGCAGGCGGACGTCTACAACAGCCTGGGCGAGGAGTTTCTGGACCATAACTTCGAGGGCTACCACACATGCATCTTTGCCTACGGCCAGACGGGCTCCGGCAAGAGCTACACCATGATGGGCACGCCCGACCAGCCCGGTCTGATCCCCCGCACCTGCGAGGATCTGTTCCAGCGCATCGAGGAGGCGCAAACCGAGTCCCCCAACATCAGCTACAACGTCCGCGTGTCATACTTTGAGGTCTACAACGAGCACGTTCGCGACCTGCTCATGCCCGTCGTGCCAAACCAGGCGCCCTACTACCTCAAGATCCGCGAGTCTCCCACCGAGGGCCCCTACGTCAAAGACCTGACCGAAGTCCCCGTCCGTAGCATCGACGAGATACTGCGCTACATGAAGCGCGGCGACACCTCGCGGACGGTCGCCTCTACCAAAATGAACGACACGTCGAGTCGGAGCCACGCAGTCTTCACCATCATGCTCAAACAGATCCACCATGATATGGTTACAGACGAGACGACGGAGCGCAGCTCGCGCATTCGTCTTGTTGATCTGGCCGGCAGCGAGCGTGCCAAGTCAACCGAGGCCACGGGTCAGCGCTTGCGGGAGGGTAGCAACATCAACAAGTCGCTGACAACACTCGGCCGCGTCATCGCCGCTCTCGCTGATCCCAAGCACCAGAACGGTGGGAAGAAGAAGCGCGGCGGTGGCGGCGAGGTTGTGCCGTACCGTGACAGCATCCTCACCTGGCTGTTGAAGGACTCGCTGGGTGGCAACTCCAAGACGGCCATGATCGCCTGCATTGCGCCGTCCGACTACGACGAGACGCTCTCGACGCTGCGGTATGCGGATCAGGCCAAGCGGATCCGCACGCGGGCTGTGGTCAACCAGCAGGACAGCATCTCCTCGGCCGAGCGTGACGCCCAGATCGAAGCCATGGCGGAGGAGATCCGGCTGCTCCAGCTGGACGTCTCGGACTCGCGGCGTCGCGAGAAGGACGCGCGCGATCAGGAGGAGCGCCTTGAAGAGTACCAGCGCCACGTCGCGGCCATGCAGCGGCTCATGGAGGAGCGCAGTCTTGTGGCCGAAGGCAAGATCCGCTCGCTCCAGACAGAGAATGAGGCCCTGCGACTGCACCTCAAGCTCGCCCTCGAGAGCCTCAAGAACCCGATCCCGGCGGTGCCTCTTAGCAGGAGCGGCAGCGTGTCGCGGCGGATCTCGCAGGTGTCTGATCTGCTGGAGGCTGTGGGCAAGGAGGACAGGGGCGGTTTCAAAAAGCCTGCCGCCAGGGTCGAAGAGGACGAGGCGGACGAGGCGTTCGAGGAGAACGCTGGAAGCGATGGCGGCGCAACCTACTGCGGCGATTACGACGACGACGACGACGACGGCTACTCGACGGACGCGTTCGAAAAGGGCGCCGAGGATATGCACGAGGAGATGCAGAACCTGCTGCAGGACCTCGGGTACTTCAAGCGCAAGATCCTCGACGACAAGCAGCGGTTTTCTTCCCTCGGCGGTGACCGCAACCCCTTGGATATCAAGGCGACTGTGTGATCCAAGGGGTTGGCGGACGAGTTTATGGTGTTGCGGGTTGGGTTCAAAGTTGTTTCATGCATTCATTGTCATTTTCTGATTAGTTTCTGGCTTTTTTGTCTGTTCTGGGAATGTTCGCGAGGCGTTGGAGTTTCGCAGCGTGGTTTTTGGAGCTCTCTGGTGGAATTAATTTCTTTTGTGTAGGACCGCAGCCACAGTGATCAGGATGTCTAGGATAAACTTATTGTTACAGACGAGTAGCATGCCTGCCAATACCATATACCGCATCTGATTTACCAAACACCCGATCTAGTGAAAGCTGAGGGCAGCGTTGTGAGCGCATCATCAATGGATGGGCACCTAAACGTTGCGAATCAACCTATCAGGGGAACGAGTCTCAATCCTCTCACAACGAACGAAACGCTGCCCTTTTGGAAGCTGCCGTACGCCCTGTGGCAAGTCATGTCCGAGAGGCCCGTGGCACAGCCATCCATCTGTGCCTGCCAAAGTTGTCCTCCCTGGGCGCCTGATGTCCTACTGTAGCCTATCGCCAGGTCCGGTCGTGAATCAAGTTCGTACGCCAGCGCAGCCCGAAGTTTTTTAGCCAGACTTTCCTAGAACGTGGCCCGTTGTTACATCCCAAAGCCCCCAGTTTGTAGAATTCGCCCTCATCTAGAGATCGAGGGGTGGCCCGAAAGTTAGCTTGCTCGATTTCGAGCCTTGGCAGGGTGCCTTTGAGAGAGACCCATGGATCGATCGGTGCACGTTGGTTGTATCTTTGCGCCGACTTTCCTCCCAACAGACAACAAGACCCTCATCGAGGCGGTTTCATCTGTTCAGGATCCAGAATGCCTTTGCGACTGTAGTCCGGGACGTCATTTGTGTCTGCGCCAAGGCACTCTGTAAGCAACCGTCTTCGTTGGCTAGCCTGGACAGATTGGTACGATGCCTGTGTGTGCTAACGACATGCTTTTCCAAGCTTTGCTTCCGCGGACCAAATACGGGGCTGCTCCGGATGCTGTATACCTCTGGGCAGCACATTCGCCATCCCACAGATATAGTGGGAGGAGTGCCATCTCGGCGGGGAGGATTCTGTTGACTCTCAGGGAAGACTGACAGGCATTAGCCAGTTGCCTTTCTTTTTTTTTTTTCTTTTTTTTTTTTTTTTTTAACTCTTTGTGAGGTCATAACCATTCGAGAGGGATGCGAGGGGTGTCCTATCAATGTCAGCGCGGTAGATACAGCACCGCTTTTATCACGAAAATAACGGAGTTGGAGGACCTCGAAAACACACCATGCCACTTGCGCAAGTTTGGTATCTGCACCAGATGGCTCCCCAGCGCACACGTGGCCATTACGCCCTCGCTTTTGTGACGCTCGCCTTCCTGCCCGCCCCCTTCGTCTACACCGTGTTCAACATGTCCTTCTTCAACTTCGGCCCCGGAGACAGGCGGCTGTGTCGTCTCGGATAAGCTAAGTTCTGGGTCTACTGGGCCGCAGCGCGTGACCGTGGCTATGTGCGCCACGGTCGCTTTCTGGCTACGCTTCGTCTGGCGAGGGAGGATTCTGAGGAGAGATTCGAGTCCTGTTCATGATATCTAGCGCAAATTGTAGTGGTTAATGCTGGCTTTCAAACGTACCTATTCCTATCGTGTCATGCAAGCGCCTCAATCCGCAAGGGTGATGAGGATGCTATCCGGAAACCTCGTTCATGATTAGGGTTATCGAGAAGATGTCCTACTCATGCCTCGGTAAATAGGTACTTTGTCAGGTTGCTCTCTAAACCACACCTGCCCAGCATCTTCCCGTCCGCGGCCAATGCGGATGCGTACCAGAGCCCCGACAACGTCTTTCGTCGCAGCAGTCACCACGGCCAATGGCAGACTGCTGTGTCGAGTGTCAGCTAAGAAAGGAGCGTTGCGTCATTTATATCCTATTAAATGATCACTTGCTGCCGATAGAGCTTCGAGCGCGCAGACGAGATGAGTTGCAAGGTACGCACATCGGGCGGGTTGCGGATGTGAAGTTAACGGTGATCCGAAACCAGCACCCAAGTATCAAACCCCTTCGCATGAGGGGACCTGCGTGTTCAATATAGGGAGGAAACTAAGCTGCGTCATAGCTAGATACCATGTTCCTTGCCCATGTCCAACTTATAAATGGAATGAGTCGTCGGCATTTCGTTCTATCCATAAACCAAATCCCTGTGTCCAGTGTTACATATTGAGACATTTTTGCTGATGTACCGTGACGCCCCAAAACCTTGGTCCGCATCCCTCACTCTCTCACGATCACCAAAGATTCCAGCATATATAAACACCTGACCACATCCGGCTGCTAGAGTGTTATGGATTTCCACGCTCAGCCAGCATTGGTATGGTCTGATGGGTGCAGGCGGTCCGGACCGAGGGAGAACATCGAGATGGGACCCCACTTTCCCGAATTAGAAAGTCGCCGCAGCTGTGATTGGCCTCTGCTCTCAGATCATCTGAACTTGAGACTAGACCTCCCAACCGTTGGAACAAACAAGCAATGGAGGTCGATTCGGTACCAGAGCCTTAGCAAACTGTGTAGGTATGAAACAGAGGCACACACCCAACAAGGAGAAGCTCAAGTGTGATCCGTCGCGCAGGTATTGCGGTTGATCCCGTCATCACGCTCTTCGTTGGCCCAAGCTCCTCTCGGATGCCCGGCATTGACATTAACACACAGTCCAACTATTGAACATTTCACACGGAGGGGACATTTTCTCGGCATGCTTGGAGATCAGACGTGACAGCTGAGCCAGCTCAGTTGTGTCATCTTGTTCCTCTTTCTACCACAATCTTTATGCAGCACCTGTGGTACATTGCCCCGTCCTTACTAACGACGAGCGCGGGGCGTGGTCCAGCGCAGTCATCCCCCGCCCCGCTGGAGCTTACGCGCCCGTTGTTTGCGATCTGGTGCAGATCAGACGCAGCACGGACCCGTTCGTTAAGGCTAAAGGGGCATTTCGCAGACTCTCTTTTGCCACCCAAGGACAAAGTGTCACAGGCAGATCGGCTTGATTGGGTTAATGGGAAAAGTGAGGAATAGCATTAAGGCATATAGGGGAAAAGAGGAAGGAAGAAGCGCCCAGGTGAGTCAGGAGCAGGACCTCCCGTGCGTCGATCGCGGCTCGATCGGGCCTGAAAGGGTGATGGAACGTCGCAAGCGAAGCCACACACACACACCTCCATGGCGGAAGAGGGCAAGACCGGAAGTGACGGCCACCGATCGCCATTCCTCCGTGGGAGACAAGCGATGTTTTGACACGAAGTCAGCACTTGGCGGATCGCGGCCCTAAGCTAAGAAAAGAGCTTCGTGCGCATTTGAAATGTGAGAGTGGAGGTAGGGGGCCGCCAAAAGGTCCACTGACGTTTACGGTGGTATCAGCATCAGATCCATGCGAGCGTTTCTCTGCCCCTTTTACTTTATTTTCGTCATCCATTGCCGGCTCCAGTGGCCACCGCCACCGACATTTTCGGCTCCATAAACTTTGACGGTAAATCGTAAGAAGAGAAATTATCATCGTGTTGTCGTCCACGCCATTCTATTCCAGCGTCGCGTCGTCTCATCTAAAAAATCGGGAGACTCGTCCGGTCTGAACTCTGCCTGCGTTTAGATCAACCCGACGTTGGATCGGCCCCTATTGTTTGCTGCACCTTTTTTTTTTTTAGGGCACCCCCTAGCCCCCACCCTAGTCACTTTGCACCGGGAAAACTCGGAAGCGGCCTGGAGCGAAATGCAGGACCGCCAACCCGTCTCGGGGCTTACACACATGTTCGAATCCAGCTGAAAGCCCTCGACCTCCCTTTTTGTTTCCATCTTCCTTTCGGCCGTCTCGTCCTAGCCGTGTATCACATGCCCCCTGCGCCGACCGGTTTGACGATCGCTAGTCCGCTAGCGCTGTCACACAGTCGGGCGCTACCCTCCAGCCAGCGGCCGGGGAATGGGGAAAGCACGCGAGCGCCAGCAATGGCAGGGAGCCGGACTGTGGACCCCCGCAAAAACCGACAGTTTGGCGTGGGCGCTTTCAGCCTGGAAGTGGAGGATGGATGGGATGCGAGCAGAACTGAGACGGTACGGGACGCCATGGGCTGGGCTGGCTGCACAAGCACACGCACGTTCGAGCTCCAGCGGACCCGACCAAGTGGATTCCTCGGCGTGATGGCAGCCAAGGCAACATGGATGCCCGTGGAGACAAAATTTCAATCAAGGAAACTCCGATTGGCCAAGGCCGCTTGGAGACCGACAAGATATCGCGATGTGCCTCCTTCGGGCCCCTAATTGCAACGGATTTCCCCGTTGCTGCTGCTGGTGCCCGAACGACCTTTTTTACTTATTATTATTTTAATATCAGGTGTTCCGATATATTTTCTTCGGACCTACCTAATTACGTACAATCCGGACGTACGTCCGAGGTCGTGCAAAACGGCGTGGCCCTTCGGACCGAGCTAGTGCTCGAAGCAGTAACAGGACGCGTGCTCTGGGGCGCATGTTGGGAAGTTGAGGTGACAGAACTTGGCGGCGCACGCTCGGAGAGCAAAAGACCGCTCCCTGGGCTCCCCCAACATTTCCATTCGGACAAGGGTCCTGTCCTTCCGGGTTGGGACCGGGATGCACGTCTGACATCGCGATAGCCTGGTGACGTAGAACCGAGCGCCGCGCTGGGCCGTCCGTCCGTCCGCTGCATGTCGAGGGCGAGGTTCAACAACATTGGACTCATGCCGGATCCCGACATTTGCACGCACTTGCGGAGCTCCGAGTCCGGGGGCCCAGCTGACTGTTATTGCTGTCTCTCCCTGTTGATTTTGTTTACCTCACCCTGGCCGGCGGATGTGGGCGTGACCAGACGGATCCTGGACGCCTCCCCGCGTCTCTCGCTCGTTTACGTACAAGCCCATGGTAGCCTCGACTCCCATTTGCTTCACCGAGTCGGTCCACTTGAAAAATTGCGAAGAACCACAGCGTCCTGTGGAGGGAAACGACAGTCCAGAGGGACGTTGATGGAATAAGAAAAAGAATCGGATAAGGCGGCCCCGGCAGGGGATTCCGTGGTGGAGCACAATCAACCTAGGGAGGGTAACATCAGGTTGGGCTCCAGAAAAAAAGAAAAGGGTTTCCAGAACTTTTTTTTTTTTTTTTTTTTTTTTTTAAATTTGGCACACTTCAATCCGGCCCGCGTAAACGAAACGGTGATGAATGTCGCTTGTGCAGCGAATACAAATCTGACCGGCAAAAGATGAAAACAAGAAAAAGGATCATGTCGGCGACCCGGACAGTTGCCCGCTTCGTTCGCCGGCGCGTGCATACGCCGTGGTGGTTGTACAGTACTTGCGGGAAAAGTCGCGTTGCTCCGTCGAGACTGCCGTTGTCTTTGGGGCGGCACAGGTTCCTGGTGGGGTGAAACACTGGACGAAACTGGCGAGCAGGGCCTTGTCAGAGCAGACGACCCCATCGATTTTTTTCTCTTTTGCTTGCGGGGGCCCGAGCGACGCCCCGGCTAGCTGTGACCCAACGTTCGGGGGGGCAACCCTGACGATGCGGCTGGCAGCAACCCTTGGGTGGCCTGCGGGCCAAAAGCTCTTAAAGAGGATAAACTCTCGCGTCCTCGTGCGCTTTTCCACGCCTCGATGGTCCATGGCAACCGCAGACTCAGGCTCAGTCTCAGGCTCAAGCTCAGGCTTCCGCACACCAGGACCAGGATCCACGCAAGCTAATCTGGGTATTAGCGCACCACCGCCCCCACATCTATACCATCCACTTCGGCCACGGCGCCTGCACACCAACATCGCTCCGGGCGCCGCCCAACAGAAGAAGCCCTCCCTTGAAAAGAACGGTCGTGCTGCTGCTGCACCCCAATCTCCGATCCGCCCCGACCGCACCACTCTCGCCCGTTGGTCAGCTGTGCTGCATGCAATGGTCCCAATGGCCTCGTATGCTTACAGTACCTCATCCTCAGACGTCTCTACCCCCAGATCCGCCTCTCCCTCCTCGGCCGGCTCAGCTCGCTCAGGATCCTCCCGCACCTCTATATCTAATCGCATGTCCATTTCCTCCGCCAGGAGAATGTCCGCCATGAACCCCTTATCCACCGTCGACGTTGCCGCCATCGAAGAGGGCATCCGTGTTGCCAGCCTTGATCAACTCCGTGGTTACTCACAAAACAACTACGCCGCCGAGGTCCGCCAGATGCGCACCACGGAATACGTCCCAATGTCTCAAGCCGCCGGCTACCAGGTTCTGAGGGAACCGGTCTGGAACAAGGGTGAGTCGCCATGTCCCCTCCGTCTTGTCTAATGAATGTCCCGAGCGCGGTGCTGACGTGCCCTTCATCTCCATCTCCATACAGGCCTGTCCTTTGCTCCCGAGGACCGCGTTGCCAAGAACCTTACTGGACTCATCCCCCACGTCATGGAGAGCCCGCAGACCCAATGCGAGCGCGCCATGAAGATGATCCGCACCAGGTCAACGCCCATCGACAAGTACCTGTACCTGTCGTCTCTCAAGGACCAAAACGTCGACCTCTTCTTCCGCCTGCTCATGGACAACGTCCGCGAGCTGATGCCCCTGGTTTACACTCCGACCATTGGTGATGTCTGCCTGCAGTACTCGAGCCTGTATACCAGGCCCGAGGCCCTGTATATCTCCATCAAGCAGCGCCGCTCCATGAAGACCATCCTGTCCAACTGGCCCTACCCCAAGCCCGAGATCTGCGTCGTAACTGACGGCTCGCGTATTCTCGGTCTGGGCGACTTGGGCATCAATGGCGTTGGCATTCCCGTACGTTCTTTTACAAAGCCCTCCCACGTGATCATGTACTTCATGTGCACCCCAACCGCCAAGAACGCATGGCTGCAGCGCGCAGGACTAACACGCCCCACACCACGTGCAGATTGGCAAGCTTTCGCTCTACACTGCGGCTGCCGGCATTGACCCGTCCAAGACCCTGCCCATCGTCCTGGATACGGGCACCAACAACGAGGAGAACCTGAAGGATCCCCTCTACCTGGGTCTGCGCTCCAAGCGCCCCTCGTTCGAGGCGGAGCAGGCCTTCATGGACGAGTTCATGCAGGCCGTCAAGGAGGTGTACCCCGACATGGTGGTGCAGTTCGAGGACTTCCAGAGCGAGAAGGCCTTCGACTACCTTGACCGCTACCGCACTACCAAGTACAACGCTGCCTTCAACGACGATATCCAGGGAACTGGTGCCGTCGTCCTGGCCGGCTACATCAATGCCGTCAAGCTGTCTGGTGTCCCTATTGAGGAGCAGCGCCTTGTCTTCATGGGTGCCGGCTCTGCCGGTGTTGGCGTCGCCAAGCAGGTGATGGAGTACTACACCAGGCGGGGCATGTCGGAGCAGGAGGCCAAGGACAAGTTCTTCCTGGTCGACAGCCGTGGTCTGATCACCATGGACCGCGGTGACAAGCTCGCTGCCCACAAGGTCTACTTTGCCCGCAGGGACAACAACGGCCACCAGTTCCAGACTCTGGAGCAGGTCATCGAGTATGTCAAGCCGAGCGCTCTGATCGGCCTCACGGCCACCTTCGGCGTCTTCACAGAGTCCATCGTCCGCGGTCTCAAGGCCTCGGTCGAGTCGAGCGGCCGCGGCAGGAGACCTATCCTGTTCCCGCTCAGCAATCCCCTGACCAAGGCCGAGTGCACCTTTGAGCAGGCCGTCAACTGGACCGACGGCACCGTCGTCTTCGCCTCGGGCTCGCCCTTCTCTCCCTACACGGTCAAGAGCGGCGATCAGGCCATCACGTACCTGCCCAACCAGGGTAACAACGTCTACGTCTTCCCCGGCATCGGCCTCGGTGCCATCCTGGCCAAGGTGTCGCAGGTGACGGACGACATGATCTACACGTCGGCCGAGGCGCTCTCCAACTGCCTCAACGCCGAGGAGATCCACAAGGGCCTCATCTACCCTCGCATTGAGCGTGTGCAGCGTGCCAGTCTGGTTGTTGCTCGCGAAGTCATGAAGACTGCGCGCCGCAACGGCGTCAGCAAACTGCCCGAAGCACAATGGAACGAGTGGGAGGAGTGGGGCGACGTCTCCCTGGACCAGTACATTCTCAAGAGGACGTACAAGCCCTTCCAGAACTAGGAGGGCATGGTCTAATCGGTCTCCGTGTACACTTGAGATATGACGGTGCAAAAAGAAGAAGAATAAAAAAGAAGGAAAAACTGATAATGGGCCAATATGCCACGAAAAAGAAAAACAAATAAAGTCGGAAGGGCGATAATTATGCACGAGGCGGCGTTGCAAATGTGTTTTCCTTTCTTTTTCCCTTGCCGGTTTCAAAAGGTCTGCCTCCGGGGCGGCAGTCGCACCCTTTACAAACCCCTACCAACCATGACCGTTGCTTAGACTTTTGCAATAGATGATTCCCCGCTGAGGACGCTAGCTCGTCTCAGCTCTTATCTACTATTATTCAACTCTTCTGACACTCGCAAGCTGTGGTCTCGGCGTTCAAATCTTGGGTGATGTTGTCTTGTTTGCTCTCCACCGCAGCTTCGGCAGTCGGTGTCTCGTACGCTCGTTTTCTAGACGTTAATTAGGAGATAATCACAGGTAAAGTTGGGGCTATCTGGGCACGGTGCTGGCTGACTTATCTTGGGTTGCCCACTTACAAATCTCATCAACGACTAGCTGAGAATGCTCACAGCCTCGACTACCTAAGATCTTTTATAAGTCGAGCCGAGCGATATCCAGAGCTTCTCGCCCGCCTCTCACCTCTCCATGAATGCATGGCGCTGGACCAACCTGTCGGTCTGGTCCCTGCTAAAACACCAATCCGAGGGCTCCCTGAGACGGTCGACGACGAACGAGTTATCGATGTTCACCGCGGCGGACAGGAGGAGAAGTAGTTCCTGCAGATCCGGCCGATTCACTTCCGACTCGCGTTGGCCGCAGTTGCCAAGGGTGGTAGTGTGATGGCTGTTGGTTGTTGGGCCAAATGTACCGTACATCCATCCAATCCCCCATGGGGCTGCAGCCCGTGCCACTGCTGGTGGATCCAGGCAGCGTGCCAGTCTAGCGGAAAGCACAGCGTGAAAGGACTCCTTCCATTCCAGTGACGGACCAACCAGAGACTTCCTCCCAGGCCACGCTATGGTAACAAAGCGGCAGGGTGATAAAAGCCTTTGTCCTCTCTCAACAAAGCCTTTGGTTCCTTGGATCCTTTGTCACTCACAAAGGACTCGAGGATGCGGATGAGCAGACAGTGTTTATATACCCGCTCCACCCCGGGAAAGAAGGCGACTTCCATACACAGCGAGGCTGAATCACTCACAACCAATCCCAAATCATCAGCTGCCGTCGGGTCTCTTCAGCCAAAGAAACGACAGCGATCTAGGTGCCTGTCTGGTGGTCGCCAGGCAATCAAGGAATTGCTTGATTCTTCGCTTTCCGTCTACCCTTGTGCTGGCTGGCACGCGCGTGCTGGTGGCAGGTTTCACCAGGCCCACAAACCAGCACACCACGGCGCACCAGCAGCGGGAAGGCCGTCAATCCTCGAGGGGAAACCGGCAATCCTGACCGGGCTTGACTGTCGACGGACTTTGTCCAGACGAGAGAAGGAAGGAAAACAGCCGACAGAACAAGACGGCAGGGGCAGGAGCAAGTGCCTTCGTCCCTCTTGGTCGGCAAGACGACCTAGCCAGATAGGGGAGGCCGGACAGTTCCCCCTCCTTCGCGATCGCGCTCACTTTGCTCTGATCCCGAACTCACTTCACGGCAGGAGGCAGAGAAAAGAACAGCGACCGCCATCCACTCACACACCCAGTGCACGACCACATTCTTTGCCTCCTTCCTTCCTTCCATTTTCATCCCGCCGTTTGTTGACCCGCCCCAAACACAAACAGCAGAAACCGCCATCCGCGCAGGAGCCAAAACACAAAAAAAAAGAGGGACAAAAAAAAGGCAAGCCAAGGAATCCCACACCCACCCACAAAGATCAGAAAGAAGGAACCCACAGCAAGTCGTCATGGGCGCGCCAGGAGGAGGCAGGCCCGGCGCCGACTGGACGGCCGCCTACATCCTCATCGGCGTCGGCGTCCCGGTCGGCTGGGCCATCGCCGTCGCCGTCGCCGTCATCAGCGAGCGCCGCGCCGCGCGCCGGCCCGTCGATCCTCGCGTCGCCGCCACCATCGTCGCCCTCTCGGACGTCCGCACGTTCCCCTGGCGCGTGCCATCGGATGAAGAAGACTTGGTTGTGGTCGCCTCGGGCAGCAACAGCAGTAGCAGCACCGCCGCGGGCTCTACTTATGTCAACGACGACGCCGCCGCAGACCCCGCGGCCGAGGAGCTGGTGGAGATGCAGAGGGCGCAGAACGCCTGGGTGTCGGAGTCGGAGTCGCAGTCGCAGTCGCAGCAGCAGCAGTACAAGTCCAGGGCCGACATGCATCGCGAAAAGGTGTGACAGCAGCTCGGTCGGCAGCAGAGCAAAGAGGGATACCCGGTGTCTTGGGACTCGCTAACACCATGGCTTTCTCCCTCGGGAGCCTGCCGCAGCAGATCCGCGGCCATGGCCGGGCCATCGTCGCGACTGTATCATCACCAGACCCGTGAGCTCGGCCCGGCAGCACTCCATCCGCTAGCTGCAGCAGCA
>GL876971.1:1306743-1326890 GCA_000193285.1 Magnaporthiopsis poae ATCC 64411 | reverse complement strand
TGCCAGTCCGCCCAATGCTGGCTCCAGCAGGCCCGTGTGCCGAGAGCTCACACGCGCGCCGCAGCAGCCACCATCGTCGTCGTCACCGCCGCCGCAGCCAAAGTCGGCCTTCCCCGCGACAAGGAGAGACTGGAGACCAAGCGGCGATGGCGGGTCATCTCGTCGATGAGAAAGGGAACCCCCATACGACCTGCCTACCTTACCTATTCGAAGCCAACAACCAACCAACCTTGCGCCCCTGCGCGTGTCTTACTACACTTTCTCCCTCTGTTAGACTAGGATTTTCTGGGGATATCATGGGATTTCATTTGGTTTTTTTTTTTTCTTTTTTTGCGATTAGGACAAGCAGAAGAAAGATTCTTTCTTGGGCGGGGAAAAAAACATCGAGAACGAGAGGATATTTTGACGTAAGTTAGTTACCTTTTTTCGCCATTCTTGTTGACCCTGAGCGATCTCCTTCTCTCTGTCTCGTCACGCGCCTTGGGTAGGTAATGATCTCACAATACACTTCGAAGACCCCATATATCGTGATAATTAAGCAAGCCCCTTGCTCCCTCAAAAAGCTTACCGTACCTAGGTGCTGCGTACCGACCCTTTCGCTAACGTTTCCTGTCACAAATTCAAAACAAACCACTTACACGCACAAAGAAAAGGAGAAAAACCTACCGGTATATAAAATCCGATGGAAGCAAAAAACTGAACGCTAAATTTGCCCAATGTCAATCTCCTGAGAACCCACAGCAACCTGGTGCGCACAGTCCGTCCCTTTCTTTTCTTTTCTTTTTTTTTTTTTTTTTTAGCCCTGCCCTGCCATTTATGCCGTGTAACTGCAACCCTCAACTCTGACGCGGTGAACATGGGCATCTGTGGCACGACGGGCATTTGCCAGGGGGAGAACGAAAAGTATGTTTCTGCGTGCTGGGGCAATAGGGATGTATCGGTCTGGGACCCAGAGAGACGGCCAGGCCAAGACCACTGTCCAGACATCCAGTCAGTCAGTCAGTCAGTCAGAACTTGGGTTTGAAAGGATGTACGGTACAGTAGAATGGCATGTTTGGATCACGGACGGGATCCATCTATTAGGTGGCTCACAACCATCCATGTATTTTAATGTACTTTTCATGTAGTCGTCTAGATAGGTGGGCAGACAGACAGGCGTCGGGAGCAAACTCCCGGCAATCCGATTGCCCAGGATGGGTGCCCATCAGCCCTGTCCCAAGGTCGCGAAGACCAGTGCACGGTCCCGAGCACCGGCAATTACCGTACCCTGGAACATCTGTCGAGAGGGCTCTTCTTGGGTGCGTCGTGCCACCCCAGCCCAGCTCTTTCGCCTCGCTTCTCGCCTCCCTTGAACCCCTAGCAGAGGGGATCCACGGTGACAAGTTCTGAGAGGCATACCATACCATACCATACCATACCATAGCCGACCAGTAAAATAGAGAAATGGATGCGTGCGCTTGTTTTGTCCAATGCCTTTTTATGCGGCAGGTTTCCTTGTTTGCCCTTCCGTCCATGCGACGGTCAATCTGGTAGAAGTTCTTTATGCTAGACCTCCTCCTCCTCCTCTAATTTGAACAACAAAAAAGATCAGGCTCCCCAGACTCGGAACACTGACACATTATTAGCTGCCCCCTCTCCGCGACGAGCCCTGGGCGGGGGCTTCTCGTTACCACGCCTCCCCCATTCGTTGCTTTCTATACTGCTGCCGGTCTGGAACGACATGGTGGGGGAAATCCAAGCAAGTATGACTAGCCAGAATCGTGGTTCGTGGCCGAAGGGGGAAGAATAGGCTCAAAGCCACAAGGTACAGGGTGTGATAGACCAAGGAGACAAGCGAATCCTAGACGCCGGTTCTGTGTATCCCTTTGTAGAGAAAACGCCATGCAAGAATCCCAAGAGAGGAACAAGATGGAAAATGAAACAAAGAAGAGAAAGGGGAAGATAAACAGAAAAACACCCTATGTCTCTTGAACACTCCTTAGTCGTGGGGTGCCGTCTTCTATGTAGAAGATACAATATTTGCAAAGAAGAGAGAAGGCTGGGAGACGGAGAAGAAAACACGAAACTGGTGGGGTATCGTGAAGCCCCAGCGCAATGACCGATGCGGCAACGAGAGTAAATAGTGTGTCGATGTGAAGTAACGAAACGATGTATATGGCGCTCTTGCTTGTTGCTAATAAAAGAATAGGGTCAGTTGACAGAACTTGACCAAGATTGCGAGGACTATTTTGAGGGCGTAAAACACGAGAAGGAGTTGGAAAGACTCACGGACTGTCACCACATGGGTCAAAGCGGAGGGTGACTCCGAAAACGACAGCGAGAAAGAAGGAAAATGGCACAACAGGTTCCAAGAACCATGGTGTGATGCTTTTAAATCGTCATGTCAGGCCGACATTATTATTGGTTGCCGGTCCAGATCCTGGCGTTGAGAGATCTGCTAACACCAAGGCCGACGCCGACGCCGAGGCAGAGGATGAGCACAACGATGAGAATCTTGACAATCATGCGGTTCCGGTAGCTGAGGCTCGAGAGGCAGTTGCAGCTCGCGTTCTTCCGCTTGCGGGCCTTTGCCTTGGTCTTCCAATGATCCCGGCCGGGCCACACTTGGCAGTCCTGGTTGCTACCATCCCGCACAAGATTTGTTGAGCAGCGCACAAGGCCCGAGCGCGTCTGTGGATGGCTGAGTTCCCGCGTGTCGGTTGGGTGCATGGCCATGGCCTCGATGTCGGTGTCGAAAGGGTTCAGGTTTGCGGTCGCACTCGTTGGCGTCGAGACGTCTGAGCACCTCCCGACGCCGCTCCGACTCCTGTCGTTATCGTTTGGGGGCGATAGCGTCTGGCTGCCCATCGATTCGCTGGACGACTTTTCGTGTATCCGCGTGGTGTGTACGGCGACCGCCGCGGGCGCGGCGATCGCCTTCTTCTCGTCCGCAGGGGCGCTCATCGTTGTCGAGAGACGTGGGTCGGCGGGTTTCCAGAGGACGGAAGAGTGTCGGAGTGTGGAAGGCCGTCTCTCAACAAGGTAGACAGAGACGAATCTCAAGCCGAGTCGAGAGGCTATCAATGAGAGGTCAGCCTAGGAGGTCTTTATTCCACGGTGGGCCGGGTACAGATTCGAAGAAGTGGATTGGAATAAATGGAGTGCCGGGACGCGTGAGACACGCTCGGGAGCCAGCTCCAAAAGAAGGGTGATTAGATGTTGAGAGGAGGCCCCAGGTGACGCGCAAGGTATCACCTGTAGAGGCGAGAAGCGGCGGTGGCAGGCAACACAGCAACTTGTGCCCCTAGAAAATGGGCCAGAGAGCACGACCGTGGGACACCGGTAAGGGGGGCAAACAGGCGGGAGGTGTGCTGAGGCGACACGAGGGTGGCGCGAGATGGGTGGAAGAGGAAGTACAAGCAAATTAGAGAGCAGGCTGGAGCGACTGACCGGTTGGAGAAATTGGTGACAAGAAGATTTGACGTCTGATCGGGTGGTGCCAGTCAAGAAATGACCCAAAGAATGGAGACGGCGTCCCGAGACAGAGGGTCGTCGGTGAAATAGTCGCTTTTCCGATAATTGGTGCTTGTTGGCTGGTTGTCTAGTGCCGTTTGTGGTCTTTATGTTTTTTTTTTCTTCCTCTTTGGTTTTGCTTAAAAACCTTCGCTGTTGTTTGTCCCCAACCCAACCTCTGTTCGACGGCTTCTCTTCTTTCAGTGAAGAGAGAGGCAGAGGGAGAGAGGAGGAGGGTTGTTGTTTATCGATGCAAATCAACCATTTAATCGGGCGATGCTGGTGGTTGGTTGGTCGGTTCGTGGCTGGTTCGAAGGCGGCGGCGAGCAGGGCCAGGAGCAGGCAGCGCGCCAATTGGTGGACAGGGCCGATCGGAAGACTAATCCGTGGCCGGGCGCAGGCGGTCGAGCTTTTTGCGGAAGCCTAGCTGCTTTTCAATGGCCTCGCGCGAAAGAGCAGGAGGAGTGGGAGGGAGGAACCGGGAAGGGGATCGTGTGTTTCCCTACAAGCGGCGGCAGGCAGGCGGGCAGATAGGGGAAGGATTAAATCAAAAAATGGGGAGCAAAGCCGAACGGGCAAGGGCAGGCACACACACACACAGCGCCCCCAGAAGGACTAGACGAGTCAAGACCCGCGCCGCAATCGAGTTGCAATTGAGCGCCTGGGACGCTGCGACCGAAACAAGGACCCAATGGGGGGCGCCGTGGAAATGAGCAGATTGGACAAGGGCTCCCGTCCTTGCCCAGGCACGCCCAGGGTCCCACGGATCCACCCCGCCGTGGGTCTGGTCTTTGCAGCGAGCTGGCCTATGCGAGTGACTTGAGAAGCACCGGGATAAAGGTGCGAGATTTGCCGTGGGAGCCCTGGCCCCCGAGGTACCTCCGCTCCACCGGTGCGCCTTACCCAATCGGGTAAGGTCATATGCTTGGTGGTCCTCCCCTCTGCTCTGCAGGTCTGCAGGGATGGAAGCGCGAGCAAACATCCATAATGGCTAGCAGGGATGCTAAGCCGCCCGGGGCGGCCGCAGTCGGCAGACCAGACACAGCAGTTCGCCGTGACAGCACACCACACGACGCGCAGACCAACAGCCCGGCCCCCAAAGGCTCAGACACCGGCACGGCTCGCGCTAGCAGCAGGGCCTCAATCCTAAGGTCGACTATCCTGTGAATTGCTTTTTGTTTTGTCGCTTCTTTTTTCTCTTTTTTTTTTTTTTTTTCTTTTCTTTTTTCTTTTGATATCCTTCTTCCATTCTTCTGCCTCCATCAGGGCCCGCACCGCGACCAGCGTATATGGATCCGTGGCATGGAACAAACCCAAAATGGGACCCATCCAGAAGCTCGGTTGCCAATTTAGGAATCAGCTCCTCAAGCTGGTACAGCTCAATTGGATACGGCGCTCGCTCCCATTCACACCACTGTATATAGCGCATCCCGCCTTTTGGTGGTATCCAGCTGCTACACTTGCCCCTATTTAGGTCCATTTGTTCAGCGCTGCGTGCCGCTGCGCTCATGTGTTCGCAGCCACAAGTGACGGCGCTGGTGCCGGTGGCGGCCATTGCTGGTCGCGTGCGCCGCATCACTTCGGCACAGACATGTGCAAACAAGCACCACCTCCATTGGTCGTCCCGTTTGTTCCAGGGTGCTTAGTGTCTCGTTGCATGAAGCTCTGGTCTGCGACAAGGACGACGCGTGTGCATCAAGGCCGCACGCTTACAGTGTACATAGTGGTACTGAGATGGTGTCGGCGCCTTGTTTCGCGGGACCTCCATGCTACTCGAGTTTCAACCCATTCTCCCCGTCTTGGTTGGTGGTTGGGCGAGCCGTCTGTCGGATTCAGCATCACATCGTTTCAAGCTCCTCCAAGTTCACCAATCCCGGTGGGTATAGCTGAGAGAGTCTCCCATCCTTTCTTATTCAGAGCCAGATCGCTGCTGCGCTGGGACAATAAAAATCAAGATTTGACCAATTCTGCGATCAGCAAGGGACAGGATACCCGCAATAATCGCAGCATGCCGTTTTTGTCTCGTGTTGTTACACCCAACACATTCAGCGGCGAATGGTCTGCATCTATTCTAATCGTGATGGATGGGTTGCTTTTGCCACGCGTTATTTTGTTGGCTGCGGCGACTGTGCTGTGCAAGGATCCCCATGATACGAATCCACACGGCTCCCCCCTCCTTCTCTCATTTGGGTTCGGCCTAATGCAGGTCCTTTCACGAGGGAGGGAGCATGCAGATAGATTATCATGTCAGCAGCCAGTACGAGGACCGAAATTCATCCCGCCAGCTCGACCCGGGCCAAGTCATGGGGAAACACAAACAAATCTTGCCAGCACAGGGGTGATTCTACGGGGACACGAATCTCTTCCCTTTGTTTTCTATTGCATGCAATGTCAGTTGAATTCAGTGTCGGTCGAATTCAATGTCACATCGCCCAGCGTCAATTGCAGGCATATCCATTCGCTCGCCATGTTGAATCGTCAATCAATACCGGTAGCGCCGCCTTCTGGTTGGATCGCGTGCCACAGGCCTGTTTCTTGCTCACACCACCTTCCCGATTCAGGCCAGCCTAACCCGTTGCAGTTGGGGTGTAGTTTATGTTGTCTTCCCACCCCCGTCCTAGTTGCGTGAGCAGAGCCACAGAATGCAGCCTATCGTTGCGCCTCAACTGGACCGGGCCGACCTCTGGGAAGAAGAAAAAAAAAGGGGGCGATAGCGTTGAATTCTCCCCTCATCGCGCCGTGCATCCCACCAACCCACGGCCGACGCTGGGGCTGATATCAGAGAGCTGTGCTTTGCTCGGTTCGAGATGCGGCGTTACCGAGACCCATTCAATCCCTCGCCGGATCCTGCAGAGAGTTGGATGCAGCAGACGCTGCTCGGTCTAGCCTCCGGAAAGCAAGCGGACTGTGGAGCCGACTGGCACTATGGGCCTAAAAAGTAGGTAGCCCTTGATACCCCTCACTTAGGTGCTAACCTAGTGCATCGTCGAGTCCCGTCAGGATGTGTGTTGGCATTTTTTTTTTAACGCCATCGCACCGCCGGCTGATTAGCCCGGAGCCAGCCCTAGCCTGGTGGTTTTCTATCGTCGGCCGGGCCTCCTTCATCGGCCAGTCTATTCTCCTATTATCCACTCGTCTCAGGATTACTGTGTGGAAGGGTGTCAGGCGGCCCGGATCGCGACAGAGCGGTCTGCGCGGCCCCTCGCTTCGTATGTAAAGAAGAAACGGAGAACCTTGTTGCGGGCCAAACGCTGACTTCGACGCAAGGAGAGAAGGCCCGAGTCAAATGCACTGACGATCACGACACGTTTACTGTGCACCTGTACAGGAAAATCCAAACAAAAATGTTTCCACCTTCTCCCGACGACTGCAGGAAAAAGAAACACAACAGGGCTGCACAGCACAGCCCAGCGCTGCGGTGAAAGACCACGCGTCAGGGACCTTTGGCCCACCCTAGCGACTTGGCGGGGAGGTTGGTCCGAGCCCGGATGCACCGCCGCCGTTGGACGGAAGCCTAAGAAAAGAAAGAAAGGAACCAAAGAAAGCAAAGAACCATGTTCAAGCCTGACGGTACTGGTTCCGTTCTGGGCGCTCTGTCCTACTAATATTATACGATAACCCAGACCTGAAGAAGGAATGGACAAGGGTAATACTGTCAGCTGCAGAGCACTGGCATATCGGCTGCCGCACGGACGGGCATTCCACCAGGCCTCGCGTTGGAGCCACGCGCCGGCGAAAACGAGCCGCCTCCCGGTTGTAAGTCGAAACTTTAAAGCAGCACGAACGCCCAAGCCTGTCTTGCTGAGACTGCCGAAATGCCGCGTTTTCTGCCTTGTTTAAAATTAAACATAATTGTATAAGAAATACAGAATAAGAAAAACAAGAATAAGAGAAAAAGCAGATCGCATTTTTGACCTCCCCCCAGTTACTTGGCAAAGTGGATATATGTCCATGCGCCGCAGAGGGCACATGCTGAACCATGCATCCGATCCGGCCCACGGACGGAATTCCTATCGTGATCATGCTGGTGTGGCCAAAAATGGATCAAGTGCGACCGGGGTGTTCCAGTTGGGAGGGCAGGCCTGGTTCGGGATCCTCGTGGTGAGCATTGAAAAAAGTACAGGACTGTACGTTGACGCCACGAGATCGACAATAATAAGACAAGGTTGATGACAAGTTTAAAAGGCCAAGACGACGACAAGAATGTAAAGAAAGAAACTCCCGATTTTGCCTCTCTTGGCGCACATCGCGTCGGCGTTGAAAAGTGGGAAAGCGGGGGAATCGAAGTTGTTCCACCGTCGCCTTCGCCATTTTTATCTTGGTTCCTTTTTCTCATTCTCTGAACCCAACGGCGGCGGATGGATGGAAGCTGGGAAGCCCATTCCCGTTCGTCGACAGCCCCGGTTTTCCGGTTGGTCGCCGACCACTGCACCCCGCACTTGGTGGAACTGGGGTCTGCATCCTTAGCTCAATCCCAACGGCGCTTGTCGCTTGATATCAGGATGATAGGATGTGCAGGAGTTGGGTTGAATCCCGGCGGGCTTCCATCACTCCGGTCAGCTCGAACTTGTACTGGCACACCTTGTTTCCTTGGCTCAAAGAAAACGAAAAAGAAAAAAGAAAAAAGAAAAAGAAAAAAAAAGAAGAAAAACAAAAGAGGAAAAGGGGTAGGGTAGGCCTAAAACAAGAGTGATACACGATATGCAAAAGAGAAGTGGGATGGACGACGGCGTTCCACCGTGTGGCTCTTCCAACTGCCGGCCTTGGGTCGGCGGCATTTGTTGTCTTTGGCGTATCCGTATCCACCCAAGCTTCCCGCCTGGATGACTGCTTTCATGAAACCCGGTCATCCGGGTCTTCACGGTTCAGGTCCTCGCTGCGTCGTGATCTCGCGCGGTCGGGTGAAATTCGGTGATGACGCTCCGAGGCTTGGTGTACTCGAGGTTAGGAGTGTAGTCGTGCGCGAGGCCGAATGCCCTTGGCCCGGCTACTTGGAGTCCGCGTTCGCTGGCCCAGAGAGGGTGAGGCGCCATGGCCATCACGGCAACCTTGAGCCCGTATTGGTAGTCCTGCACTCCGATATTCTCCCCCGTGGCAGTATCGAGGATGAAGATCAGGTCCGGTATGGTAGCGAGGACCTGAGCCCGTGATCATCGTCATCAGTACGGATCCTTGGGGGTGGCCGGGTATGATATGGCAAAGGGCGAGGTCGAGCGGGTAGCATATAACGGGACGCACCTTTGCGTGCCCATCAACAGTTCTCCCAATAACGGAGAGGTTCTCGTTGATAAAAGGCACTTCAACCTCGAGCAGGCCCGGGTCGAACTGGATCGCTGAGGTTTCGTCGTCACTAGCAGATTTCGTGTGGCCGACATCTAGCTCGTCTTCGTCCTCGCCGAGCCTCTCGACTGTGACCTTGCCGATGCTGTGAGCTGTGGTGGTCACGCGGCTCTCCACACCGCGCACCTTCCCACGGAAGAGCAGCCGACACGATCGCGGGCCCCCACACTCGGCAATGATTGCCCTCACCGTTCCCGAGAAGGACTCGGCCCTCCGCTGCGCCGCCACCACCGCCCGGCCGAGTCGCCAGGCCAGCGAGAATGTGTTGGGTATGCCAACGGACTTCATGTGCGCGCCGGTTAAGGGGTTTCCGGCTGCTCCAGCCGCGGATCTGATGCGGATGGGCGCCAGACTAGTCAGATCTGGGCTCCCAACGGGGTTTTCCTACACCGGATGGGCTCTGGAACGCTGAAATTCTTACCCCATCGATATCAAATTGTCTCGGATTGCGGCACCAGCGGCGGCGGCGTCACCCTGTCCTTTGGGTATGACGATGTTTGTCCCAGTGCCGCTGCAGAGCGTGACGGGGAGGAGGTCATCGACAGAGTCGCCCATGACGTATTGTGAGACCATCTCGAAATTAGGATATGCTCGGCCTATGAGCCGCCAAGAATGTGACGAGGAGCCGGGCCATTTCAGCAAGGATTCTGCATCCGTCGTATCGGAGAGAGGAGGAGACCTCACCCATCAAATCGCCGTCAACGGTCGGTATGTTGTAGTATCTCGAGCTTCCCCATAGTAGCGTCCCAATACCGTTGGAGCCTCCAATCTCGATCGCCAGAAGCTTAGTGAATCGAGTTTTCGCGCCTAGCACCCTCTCCATCTCTTTCATGGCGTGATACACCCCGTCACCTCCGGGGCGCTCGACCCCGACGGCGGGAGTGCCGATGCTCCCCACCGGCGGGAGCAAGTCGTTATCCGCTAGGTCCTCGCATCGGACAATCTTGACGGAATGACCCCCGCGTAGGAGCTGCCTCAGCTCGACCTCGGGCGCATAGGTCGATCCTCCTCCTCCCGAGCCGAGAATGTAACACCCGACGGACAGGAGCCTCACATCAGTCTCCGAGAGTGTCCATTCACCGTCTGAGTTGACGTCGGGCCTATAACTCTCTAGGTCAGTTACTGCCTCGTTTTGCTCCTCGCCGACACCGTGGGTCGCGCCATAGGTCTTGTCGTTTTGCTGTGCAAGCTCGGCTTCCATGGCCTCGTCGTACTCCTCAGCTGGAGTGCGAAGCATCTCGGCATAAACGCGCCCATGGTCCGCAGGAAGGGCAACTTCAATCTTGATCGCCGTCTGCCCCTCGACATAAGGTACGCCCACGACCTCCTTGCTGATGAGTGTTGCCGATGAGCCGGAGGCGCCTCCCCTGGCGACTGCATTCTGGACGGCCCGCGCGGTGATTGTGGAGATACCGGCCTCGACTTCCGGACCGTGTATGATACTTTCGGCGGAGCCATGGACCAAAGCGGTGGCGGCACCCACGGCATTGGCGACGTCTGCGTGTGGAGGCACAGTGACGGAGCGGACCAGGGTATTGTCCAAGAGTCCTGGTGGACAAAGAATCGAGCCGCCTCCCACGAGGATGACGTCGCATGGGTCGGAAGATAACTTGGCGCGGTCAATAATAGACTCGAGCATCTTCTTGATGCGCGAACTGGCGGCGGCCACGACAGAGTCGGGGAGCTCAGGATATTTACCACTCTTGGCCGCGCCAATGTCGGCCCCGAGGCTCACAGCCACATCTGTTGCGGTTGGCGTGCTTCCCCCAAAGCAGAGGGCTTTCGTGGCCAGCTCATGCCCAACACTTTGTGGCCCAACACGGACCATCTCTCGGCTGCTGTGGATGATCGACCCTCCTCCGAGCCCGATACACTCAACGGCAGGCATTTCGAGCTTCACCTTTATACCAGCGAGATCACTATAGGTGCTCGTCAGGCGTGGGTACCCGTTCCGGAGGAGATATCCGACGTCGGTAGAAGTGCCTCCGATATCGACCACCACACTTCCAGCCCTCCCGATGCTGTCAGTCCCGGTGAGGAAAGCAGCCCCGCGAATGGAGTTTGTAGGTCCCGATGAGAATATGTGAATGGGCGTCTTGATGGCTTCGGAGAAGGGGAGTAGGTGTCCGGCATTGGAGGTAAGGTACAGCGGACAGCGCAAGTCTGCATTTCTCATGGCGCCGATAAAGGCCCGGATGTTGCGGCGAGCAAAGCTCAGGATGGCGGCGTTGAGGATGGTTGCGTTTTCCCGCGCGAGCAGGCCAGCACCACCAATCTCCTTTGAACAGACAACATTAACGGCGCCACCGAACTCTTCAACAATTATGTCTCTAACACTCTCCTCCTGCCGGTGGTGCTCGTCCATGGGCGAGCCAATGCCGACGATGGCAATATTCCTGATGCCGGCAGCTCTGATCTCGGCCGCACGCTGGCGGACAGCATCCTCGTCCACTGGACCCAGGATTGACCCGTCGATGTTGCAGCCGCCAGGGATGATTGCCGAGAATCCGTGTACGATGCGCTCGAGCCCCTGTGGCCAGTCGGCGAAGGGCGGCGTCCCGGCGGAGAAGTTGTGCGACGCCAAGCGGAGCACCGCGACCTTCTCGACCCGCGTCTCGTCGCGCTCAATGATCGCGTTGAGGAAGTGCGTGGTCCCGATAGCCACGGCGGCGACGTCGGTTGGGGGGACTAGCGCCTTTCTGAGGAGCACCCCGAGCGTGTGTTGGATCCCTTGGGTCACATTCGCCCGAGTCTCTTTTTTATCGGCGGCGACGACGGCCGCCGAGCCTGTCTTGGAGAGATCAAGAAGGACCGAGTCGGTATTGGTCCCTGGCGGGGAGCCAATAATCAACCAACATTCCCGTCTCGCCTTCTTCTCAGCGGCGACAGCCAAGAAGAGACGCTCACTCACCTCCGACGTCGACTCCGACAACTAGGGGTCCGGCCATCGTGCCGCCAAGCCCAGACCCACGTGCGCTTTCTTCGTCCGACGCGAACATTTCTGGCCGGTCGAGACGGGCAGGTGTTGTTTTCAGTGCAGTCGATGCGATAACTGAACTGGGTTTATCTGATCACCGGTGTTGGTGGCTGGTGGTGGACGAACAGGGGAGCTTCCCAAGAAAGGACAAGGACCCCGCCATTTGAACAGGAGGGGGATGCGATCATTTGTAGCCCGGAAGGCTCGGAAGGAGCATCCATTAATTATAGTTTTAAATAGATCCCCTGGTGTAACGTTGGCCGGGAATAATGACCCGCTAGCCTGTTCAGGTTTGGTGTCCGGGCTGAGCCTTGTGGATACCATCACAACGACATGCCTCCACCAGCCTGGTTTTACACCGACGCGGCTGATGCGCTGGCGATATCTTACGGACGACATTTGACAAAACACCGATTCGAATCACTCACTGCAAACTGGCGTGGAATGATTGCTAACCCGGATTTATGCCTTGTGCCAAATATCCAGCTGGCAAGAAGAAGACAAAAAAAAAAAAAAAAAAAAAGGAATCCCACATCTGGGGGATCGAACCCCAGATCTTTTGGGAAAGGCCCAGCCGACAGGTGTTTATATACCGAGCCTGTCGCTGCTGCGCCCCGCCTGCCGACTAAGGCGATGGGTCGGCGGTATTTCTTTGCAACGCTGGTGTTCCACTAACCATCTTTTTTGCGTAGCGGTACGCTGTGCCTTGCACAGAGATGGACCAGGAGGTTTCTGATTGTTGCAACCTGGGGAACACCCGTTGTCTCTGCGGTCGAGGAGTGGCCTAGCCGGAATGTACCTGTCGAAGTTGTTGAAACTTGATCAGATGCTTCCATTTAGGCCACTCGCTCAGTCGCCTCGGTTGAAGGTCTACCGGTCGCCGCGATCTTATGAGGTTTAGGGCGCGCCCTGGGCTGCTGCCGAGGGGAGAGGCGGGTGTGCCGCTGGTGAGGCTGTCGACTGCGGGTCTGGCCCTGGCATCCACTCTCCTTCCCGCCCGCACGCGCCAGCAGGTGAAGCGGATTTTGGGCCATCGCGATCCAAATCGAGGAGGTGAGGCCATTCCGATTAGCACCACGCCAACACTGCTTGCACCGGAGCCTGCTTCAAAAGCCTTCGCAGCTTCCCCGTCGCCCCCACCCGCACAAAATCTGAGGCTATTCCCACCCAGACTTTTTCATTGCCGTCACCCAACTGCGACGTTTTCTTTTTGTGCACTTTCCGACACGCACTTGCATTTAGGAGGTCCTGGAATGAAGATATCCAATGCAGATGTGCAACGGCAGCACCTCAGCACTTCTTCTTTTCTTCGGTATGCCGCGCATGTCAGTCTTCCCTTCTTGTGGACGATTGGCCGATCTGCCAATGCGCAAACTACATTTTCTGGCAAGGGATGTCTCCTGCTGACTAGAGGAGCATAGCAAATGCGCACTCTATCCTGAAATAGTTCTATCAGTCGTGTTGTTCCCTTTTCTCCTGCTGGTTCTGCACATTTCCTATGGCATCGAAGGCTTGACGTTGACTTTGGGTGGTGCGTACCTTCCTTGTGATGCCTCAAGATCTGCGTAAGTGGGTCTACGGAGATGGAAGATCGTCGTCATGCTCCACAATTTTCGCTTGGACATGTGGGACCTGGCTTTGCGACTTGCCCAGTGCAAAATGGACGACACCTGACATGGAAGCGTTCTACCAGCTGCGGTCCCGTCAAATGTTTCTGCAACAAGAGAAAGCGCATTTGCTGATATCAGACTCTCCCCACAGGTGTGGATGGACGGTCCAAAGACAGTACTGATCGGCTCTATCTGCAATGCTGCAGGTGCCACCATTTGTTCCCGAATGTAGAGCCGCAAAATAAGGCCTCGCAGGAAATATGCAGCCCTCAGGTACAGATAGATGCAGGGAGTTCCGCTTGGTACGGTTAATCGTTTCAAGCTTCTCGACTCGGAGACAGTGATGTAACCCAAGCTTGGACAAGTAGGGAGACCCCTGCGCGCTCGAGTCTCTGCACTTGCCTGGCCGTCATCTGATCTCGAGGCCTGCCAACCAGCGGCGGCACCGGTTATCTCAATGTTTTGGCCTACCCAGTCAACATCGGCATCCCTTGCCACCGCCCCGCCGAGGACCTATCGCAGGCTTCAGAAGCGCAGCCAAACCAACTCGTCCCGTTTCATCGCTGCCCAGATGCCACCTCGGAATGTAAGTGTGTCTGTATCCCGAGAAACTAACTTTATCCACATCGCCACGCTTCCATGGGTCTTTCTTTCTGGTGGTCCAGCACCATCCCGTGTGAGCCGAGGTGGATGGGCAGTTGAGTTGCGGCTTGGCACCTCTTCTAGAATCTCATCTATTTACCTAGGTTCCCCCGCCTCACCCCTCCTCGCTGCAGTCTGTGTGAGGGACATCTCTCGTTTTTGAAATGGATAATTATCATAATATCTCCTCACTAGCGAGCAGCGACGGCTGACACCTCCTGAGATCATCTCTACTCGCATCTCGCGCTACTACGTTGGTCTCCGGCGATACGAACGTCGGTTTACTGCTTAAATTCACTCCCTAGGCCTGCCGGTCTTTTTGTCGTTCAGTCTTCTCTTACACTACAGCAAATACCCATGCTACCGTCGCCGCGTGTCGGCCTCCTGGCCGCCGCCGCCAGCTGCGCTCTAGCTTTCACGCCACGGGGCTTCTCGCCCGCGGCTACGGCGCCCCTAACCGTTATATACTCGCAGAGCATCCCAGCCGCCCGCGACGGGGCCCTGTCTCAAGGCGCAACAGCGAGGCCGCCCATTCTGGCTACCGACAAGCTCCTGCTAGGCAGGTCGTACGCCGTTATAATGGTGGACCTGGACGTCCCGACAGAGAATCAGCCACAGACCACAACGCTTCTCCACTGGATGCAGACGGACCTGGTACCCAGCCCCACGAGGACCGTCCTTAACACGACTCTTGGCCGCACCGACGTCTTTCTGCTCGAGAACCGCCGTAACGTGATCGCGGCCGCCCCCTACATTGGGCCGTCCCCGCCTGCCCGCGTGCCTCTCAGCCACCGGTACACCCAGCTCTTGATCGATACCAGCAACACCAGCATGGCCCAGATTGCAAAGCTGTCCCAGGCGGCACTCAAGCGCGCAAACTTTGACACAAATGCAGTGCTTGAGTCTGCAGGCATCACCAAATTCCAGATTGTTGCTGGCAACTTCTTCAATGTTAGTGAAGCCAACCATCTCGTTGTGTCTTTTTTCAACTCACATATTATTGCCCCTTTGGATCCTTTCGGGAGGAGATGTTTCCCTTAGCGGGCGCGACTGACCATGCATACATTTCTTTGCGATAACCAGGTCACGAATCCCGGGCCAGCTCAAACCGGCCCGCTGCCTCCAAATCCAGCGACGCCCCCGTCTGGAGGGCCTTCTGCACCTGCGGCGCCTCCAGCGGCGCCCAGGACTGGTGGAACCCCGGCCATCCCCGGGAACGCCACATCGCCAGCACGGGGACCAGGGGCTTCCGGCACCCCTGGAATCAAGCCCCCCTTCGAAGTGTGTGCTGTACCAGCGCTGCCCTAGCTACGCTCATTCGACATTCACATCACATGCCTATCCATCTAGTGCCGGCAATTCAATTCGACCGGCTATTTCACTGTCGCAGGGGCGAGTACGTTCGTACGGGGCCTCATGCTCTCGGAAAAGACTAACGGTAAGTATGGTCCGGAAGCTCTGGTACGCCCCCCAGACTCACGACTGAACAGTGACGAAGCGCCCTCGGGGGCGCCCGCCGTGCCCGCTCCCGCACCAGTGCCGGGTGTCCCTGGGTCCCCTTTGGCGCCGTCAAATCCGGTTGGAACAGTGACTCCACCGCTGGCAACACCGGGGCTTGGCGGTGGCTTCCCAGTTCCTATAGTATCCGGTGGCTCGCGCGTGTCCGCTGGGCCAGTTGTCGTTGCCGTGGCAGTCGCCGCCGCAGTGCTTTGGACTTCGTAATTAAATGATTTCTTTGCGTTGTCCGTATATGTTGCTTAAGCCTGTAACTTCTATTTTGACCGCTGGCGTCCGACAAGACTGCCTATGTCTTGGTCTGTCTCTTGGAGGGGTGTTACAATACTGCATCTTTTAAAGGCGCTCGAGAAATAATGCTATTTTATATGAAGCTCGGAGTTCTTGCAAGCCAGGGACCGAACCAATACTGCGTGAAGATGGGCCGCAAAGGTACGCTGTTTTGTCAGCCTTGCAAGACCACACGCAAGAAGGTCCGACATCCTTACCATATCGTGCGATCAAATTAACGTCACACTGCACCGTTTGATCGGCCAGACCGGGGGGTCCCACGCATGCGCCCTCCAGGCGCGGTTGCGCTCGCGACCTTCGAAGACCCGGGCGGTAATGCTCATGGCGAGAACAAAGACGGGGAGGCAGGGTCTGACAGGAATGGCATAGATCGAAATAAAAGATCTAGATCTTGAATTGGCGATTCAGGCGGTACCATAGATCTTTACAAACATGCTGGTATTGAACTCATCTGGACATTAACTAACGGAACTCGAGGCCGCAAAAGACTCGTCCTGTTGAGCAGCCAGCCATGCTCGCCATTCTCAGTTTACTCGCACCCAAAATGTCCATCTTTCTTTGGCGAGCGCCTCCCGTGTTCATTACACCGACATTGGAGGACATCCCAGAACATCTGGTCTACCGATTCGCTCCCCCATCGGGTATTTTCTCGGAACTCGGCGTGTCGGGTAATTTGCGGGGGCGGAATATCCGTACTTCCGACAGAAAAGTATGTCGGAGGACGGTTTGCTAAGAATACCTCGCAGATTATGAGCTGGTTCTACTCATAAATCTGAAAGACCACGGGCTCTGGACTTGGCTGGTAACGCTATCTTTCTCTGGCCCAAGCCTGTCCCTCGGCCGTTTACAATCCCGCTGGCCGACCTAGCCTTTTCGTCTCGTCCCTTCTTTTCCCTATTCCTTACGTATTCGGGAAAGAAAAGGCCGCGATGTGGCAGCCGATCGGATCTATTCTGGGCACTGCTGCAAGCGGCATCGCCGGCACATCCTTGTGGGATCTGTCCCTTGTTCTTGATGCCCAGGAAGCTACTAATGTCCTGCAAAGCCTCCCCCCGCTTGCCGTTGTTGCTGAGATCCGACGTAGCCGGAGGTGCGTATGAATCTTGCTTTCCATGTCCCCCTGCCGGCGTCCGGGTCTCGCTTGCGTCCGCCCGTATTTACGGCACGGCTTACTGCACGTAGCAGAGGACCGTTTCAGCATCTTTATCCCGACATTTGTCCTTCGTGCCTCCGCGACTGCACCCTGCCACGGCTAGAACCGCCTAAGGTTCGCAAAGCCTGTTCGTCAAAACTGCCAGTTACCACCTTCACCAAGTTGCTTATCCATTCAGACATCTAAACAACTCTAGTTTGGCGTCCTTCTCACTTCAGCGGTACGAAGTCTTCCCGCCAAAAAACTATCAGACCTTCGCTGCCTCTTGAAGAAGTCACCGCGTAGCAGAAACAGTTCAAAGCAAGTCCTCTGCCGAATACGCCGAGCTCAAAAAAAATTTGACCGACATGGATCCCCCTTGTGTCCAGTGTCCACGCATCGGTTGACCCCCATCACCTGCAGTCATCTCAAAAGGTATAGGACTCTCGCCGCATCGGTGGACATCATTCTACCCGCCCTTGTTCCACTTGCTTGCCGTGCCACAGCATCCCCGCGGAAACCGTTCACCTAACCCACCAATCACCACTTTTACTGGTACCAAAGTAACTACACCACTTTACTCAAGTGCTACGGAGGTTTCGGTCAACGCACTACTAGCATTGGGTCTACGCCGGCGGGCAGGGGCGATATGTCAAATATCGGGTCGTGATGGGGAACAAGTTCCGGCCAAGGCGTGGGAACCTCCCCAGGCAGGATCAAGCTGCGCTCCTACGATTTCCCTACGCCAGTAACGGGTTGTGACGCTACCCCCTGAGGCTTGCAGACGTCTACCTGTTCGGCCTGGCGACTACCTCCTCCTCCTTCTTCGGAATGAAGAAGCCGGTAAGTACACTGGAAGCTCCCCCGGACCGAGACACGTCCCCAGAGGGTGGGTGCTGGCGTAACGGATCGTCGAGCTTGACTGGCTCGTGAGCAGCAACATAGTCGTGCTTCTTCCCGTCGGCCTCGAAATGGCATTAGCCATGCTGTCCAATGTCCTTTACAGCGCTGGGAGCTACTCCCAATTGATAATTACTGGGTGAGCGCTGCATGACAGCAAGAAAAGGGGCTAAAAAGGGGTCGCCCTCCGCGAGGCGTGCAACGGTACGCGACGGTGAAACCCTCCATAGATCCCTCCAAAAGTTCACGCAAGTGGAGGAATCGAAAACACATAGTTTAGGTAGTACCAGCAGCAGGGACAGCGATGTGCATATCCTCCTTTGAAGGCGGCTCCTCCGATGGCGATAGCAGCCAGAAACCCATTTCTCGCTATTAGCCAAGGTCTCGTCCTCCAACTGTCTCATCCAGCTATGGAACGATCTCAGCCAGAGTGGTGTGAAATACTACCATGCAGATAATCATTGTCTTTGATATAGAGCTCTGGAAAATGCCTGCGTCCTGGGGGGTCCAATGCATCCAGAACGCCTTGCTCCTTGCTAAAATGTGGCATCAACTTGCTCAATGCTCTCCATCTCAGTATCCTCGCGACACTAAATCCTCCCTCAATAGAATGTTCACTGCTACTAGACCAGGACGGGCCGTTGGTGACTAGGTACCTAGACACCCGACGTACCCTAACATCACCCGTATATCGTAAAAGGTGCGGCCTACAATATGTGCCCAAAAGGAGTAGCATTCTAAGGACTTCCCGTAGTAACTTCGTGCGGAATTGGCTTCTGGCTTGTCCTTATGCGGGGATTTTGGCATCGATTTTAGCTAGTATTGTGTGGCTTGCTATTCGGCCCCGAGACTCGCCGCCATCTTTTCATCTTGTTGCGCTCGGCTTCTGTATCGACGACGGGCTGCTCGACAGTGCTTATTTTGCAATATCTATTCCGAACATCCGGGATGCACATGGACTTGAGCGTGGGGGCTATATGCGTTCGGTCTAGTCTACATGCCGTTCTCGTTGTCTGCATCCACAGTCTCTTGAGGCTACTGTTGATAAACTGTACCCTTTGATTACCACCTCAAATTCATTCCGTTCTCTATTTCTCGCCCTTTTGCTAAAGTGTTCATGCCTCCCTTTTAGTGCGCGCACGCCAGAGGTTGTTGGCGGTATTCACAGCTTCTAATCCCGTCGGGAGAGCCTTTCCCAGGGGTCAAAGAGCAAGCTAGGTTTTAGGAACACACCCACTTCATCCAACTTCCGCATCCAACAAGGCTCTCGGTGTCCTCTAAATGACGGCGACCACCTTGCCACCCCGAGAACTGGCCTGACTGGGGACAGCGCCGGAGAGCCAAATGACACAGGTACCTCGCTCACAATAAGAATAACAGAATGTCATATGGTGGAGCAGGATTGCGGCTGGTGCTTCCCCAGACCCCAGATCCCCGGCTCCACGGGTCCGCACGTGCCCCCCACGTCTGAGCCGAATGCCGCCACCAGCCGCCAGCAGCTCTGGGAGCCTCGGCACACACGTCAGCCAAATGCGGTCAGGAGCTTCACATGCATTCCATTGATCTTGGCGCCAGCTCCGCCAGCTCCGCCAGCTCCGCCACCCAGTCTCGTTCAAAACAAGAGAAGGCCGGATTCAACTTGCAAACCAACTTGATTTCGCAAACTCCCCATCAGTCGCCCTGGTAGCCTTGTTCTTCTTATCCTCTGTCACTACCACCACCACCACACATCCTCTCTGTCCTCACCTAGTCAACATGGGTGGTAAGTCGGCGCCGAGATCGCGGGTGCGACACTGAACCGGCCACGGCGCAGAGATGATGTCCCCAAGGCGCTGACACACTGAATTCCGGAATTTTCTAGCCCTCGACCGCCTTTCCCAGATCTCGGGCCAGCTCTCCGGAACGCTGGCCTCCGGAGGCCGCGCCAAAATCCTCGAAAAGCACGCCGATGATGTCAGTTCCCTGCTCTGTCCCCCGGCGCAAAACCGCTGCGCTACAACAGCGACACCATCGCAACCGACGGGCGCGCGAAGGCACAAATAGAGAATTATACTAACGCGCATGCGCGCGCAGATCGTGGTGACGGCTTGCCTCCGGACGGCCTTTACCAAGGGCGGCAAGGGCGGTTTCAAGGACACGCAGGCGTCAGACCTGATGGCCGGTGCCTTCAAGGGCATCATCACCAGGTCCAAGATCAACCCAGCCCTCGTCCAGGATATCTGTGTCGGCACCGTGCTGGCCCCCGGCG
>GL876971.1:1276048-1296538 GCA_000193285.1 Magnaporthiopsis poae ATCC 64411 | reverse complement strand
CCACGCTTGACAGCAGCCTTGCACGCGTTGTGCAGCGACCGCGCGGCCTTGGCGTCTGGCACTGCGTTCTCCACGTCGGCGAGCGTAGCCTCGGCGACCTGCCGGATGCTCTTGAGTCCGATGGTCTGCAAGGCTTTGACGTGTGACATTGCCTGGAGCATCGGCAGTTTCCTGGCGCTAACGAGAAGGCGCAGCAGCTCTTGGACATCCTGTTGGGTAGCCATGACGGTAGCCAGGTAATAGAGATGGTTGTTGATTCAAAATGAGGCTATCACATCTTCATGCGTTGCCCGCGATGCCATCGCTTGATTCGGCCGAGGGTCAATCTCGGTGCCTTGGTGTCGTCATTCCAGCTCTTTTTTTGTCCGTGTTTGCTCCACGTGCCGCTCTTGGAAAGCGCACTGACCACTCCAGCTCTACCCGCCCCCTAGCAGAGACATCGCAAGAGCGGCGACCCTCTATAGGGAGAAGGTCAAAGCCCAACCTCATCCGGGCATCCGAAATCCATGTGGATTAGCTGAAAGAATTACAAAGCACAGGGTAAGCGAAAATGCTATCATGGAGATCATCATGAGACCCCGATCTCATCGCCACGGAGCAAAAAATTCGAACTGAAAATACAGTGTACCTAAGCTACCCAAAAACGGTCACAGTTGCATCTAAAATCTAACGCGAGTCTAGAACTTGGCAGACACTAAATTCTATGCCTCATGTAAATTCCAACCATATTCACGGGCTTGCTTGTTGCTCTACAGCTTGCTCTCCGGCTTGAGGAGCGCAAGCTTCTCCCGAAGCGCCTGCTCGGCCTCGCGCTCGATTCTTGAAACCAGCTCTGCACACGTCGGGATGTCGTGGATCAGGCCGATGACTTGGCCAGCCGTCCAAACGCCGTAGTCGGGGTCCCCGTTGATAAAGACCTGCTTGCCCCGGGCACCACTGACAAAGGGTGCGATCTCGGAGAACTCGCCCGTCTTGCTCTCGCGCTCGACCTTGATGGCCTCCTCGGTCACCTTGTTGCGGTAGAGGCGGGTGGTGTTGCGCCAGCGCCGGAGGACAAGGGCCGTATCCGTCTCGCTGGCCCGTACGATCTCCTGCTTGATGTTTTCGTGGATGGGCGCCTCGACAGTGCACATGAAACGGGTACCCATGTTGACTCCGCAGGCGCCTAGACAGAGCGCCGCGGCCAGACCTTGCCCGTCGGCGAAGCCGCCCGACGCAATGAAGGGAACCTTCAGCGACTGTCGGGCCCGGCTGAGCAGGATGAAGTTCGTAATGTCCGACTCGCCCACGTGTCTAGTTGGGGCGGGTAATTGCGCCGCATGGTTAGCAAAAAGCGTAAGGAAGACGGCAGGTCGGGAAGAATACGACAGTTGAGGGTGGAGTCGACGGAAGATGGAGACGGCTAGGCTACCAGCTGGTTGGTTTGAAAGTGAAGGACACCGGGCGCGAAAGCGGGTGGCAAGAAAGGGAAATCAGGGATAGGAGGCGGCCGCCAGCAGTAGCGCAGCGGAGACGGCGTGAGAATAGGCCAGTAGAGGGAGAGGTGAGGGGGCAAAACGGCTGCTTGACTCCCGGATAAGAAGCGCTAAGGCCGTTGGGCAGCAGTCTAGCTAGCGCTGGCAGCAAGATTCCGCAGAACCATATGCCATGCATCGAGGTCGCTCTTAAATGTTTGTGTCTCGTTACGACACGTCGTGTCGAAATCATGCAGACACCCGTCCGACACGGGAAGACGAGGGGGCAAGACAGGAGCGGCATGGAAAGGAAGGAGGGAAGCAGGAAAGTGACAGAATAGGTGACGCGACATCAATGCCGACTTACCCAGCACATTCAAACCCGTCGATGGACAGAAAATCGACGCCCATCTTGATGGCGCTCTCGGCATGTCGGATGGTGGTGCACTTGTGCAGCACAATGATGCCAGCCTTCTTCAGCGCGGCAATGATGGGGCCCGGACTATTGCCGGCAGTCTCGACAACCTTGATGCCCTCCTCGACAACGACGCGGACATATGCCGGGTAGTCAGGCGGCACCATGGACGGCAGCAGCGTGAGGTTGACGCCGAAGGGATTCTGCGTCAGGGTCCTGCACTTGCGAATCTCCTGCCGCAGCGCCTCGGGCGTCGGGAAAATGAGCGCCGTAATGAGGCCCAGACCGCCGGCGTTGGACACGGCAGATGCGAGCGAGGCGTAACCTGAAGCGACGGAGGTGGTCGCCCACTAGATTAGCCGCATTTTCTTTCAAGAGAGGCACATCCACTCCTGAGCCCCGGCGGAGTGCCGCATGTAAGGCATGAATGCCGCGCATAAGTAGGTAGCCAGCCGCCAGCCCGACAGCCAATTGACGTCTAAGCAAGTGCCTGGACGCCGCCCCTTGACTCCCATTCCAAAAGGATAGGCATGCATGTGCGTGTGCGTCTGGTCATGGTCCCGCACTGGTACCTCGCGCAACCCTCGCCTTGCTCGTACATCTCATGATAGGAGACGGCGGGAAGAGGAAAGTGCCAGTGTCACCGACGACAAAACAGAGCCCACAAAGCTCGGCATGAAGAAGCACGAGCAGGGTGAGGATAGATCGATGGCTGGAATACTCGTGGGAGAAGAAGAAGAAGAAGAAAAAGCAAGGAAAAGGTTAGTCCTACCAACATGCATCATGCCACCCTGTACGACCGGGACTGGTTTTTTTTACAAAGTAGCCGTTAGAATAGAGCCAACGATTGGGCGACACCTTGACACCGGCACCGTCGTGACTCCGGGATGCTCACCCCTTATCCCGAGCCGCCTCGTAAGCTCGGTATCGAACGGCATCTTGGCTTTGGCTTTTGGCTCAAAGGGTAGACTGAGATATTTCACAGGCGGCCTGCGAGACGGGAGCGAAGCGAGGAAGGCTGGCGTCGGAACAAAAGGGAGCCAATAGTCGAGTACCGTGTTTGCCGTAGGTCAAGATAATCGGCCTGGCTTCCCGTTCCTGTGCGAGGCGGCCGTCTTTTGTATCGGCCTAGTGAGCGAGGGAGGCAGTCTCGTACGTGTTGCAAGCGGTGGTTATAGCGGTCGCAGCCGTTGTTGCCTTTGGTGGTTTCGTTACTGTTCTCGCCAATCTTGTGTCGTCGATTTTGTTCGAGGCCAAGGACGGTAGATAGTCGGTCAGTCGATGGACAGATGTCAGCACAATGAACGAAGCTCATCATGTGGGCTCGTGATGGGCCTGAGCACGCGTCTGCTTTGCCCGTGGACCTCGGCTCGGTTGGCCAGCTGTGGGGCGGCGGCCTTTGTAGACCGGACCCACTTATCCCCAGACAAGTACCCCAGTTTGACCCCTGGCGTCGTTCATCGCCAGCGACTACCACCGAGGTACTTACAGAACCAGGCCAGACGGATAGGTAGCTGCAGCAATTGTACGACCGGCTATGACTAACCTCCATCGCATATCCACGCTGCACGCCTTCAGAGGAGTCAAGGCAGCGTTGCGGTGTGTTGGACGTCTGTCCTCGTGGCGACGGGCTTCAGTCTTACATGGCCAGGCGGTACCTACATGATGCGGCCGCCGACACAATCAAAAACATTCGTGGGATTTCTTGGGCCTCGACTTTTGTCACGGAGCGCCCAACTTCATCCGTTTTAGGAACTCAGGCGCGACGCGCGATGCAAGTGCCCATGCCGTCAAGGCTCGGCCGTTGACGGAACGGAGCCGCGGGCCCAATGGACGGTGCCGGCCGGCCTGCAGGAGTGTGAGTGTGTGCGTGTGTGTATGCCAGCTGCCGCCAATCCTACCCCGAACAACGGGCCTCTGGGCTGGACCCTGCCAGTGATTCCCCACACCACCACCAGCATATCGGTTCTATCAGACCAGGCAAACGAGTTCCGAAGGGCTCGAGACATAGTCAATTTTGGGTATCAACAGGCATCAACAGATGGCAAGCCTTGCGCCCACCCTCTGCGCTCACCTCCCACACATAGTGCCTGCTGGCCCAGCAAGATAAAAATAAAAAGAACGCATGCCTGTCCCCCCGCGGGTGAGATTGACGTGGACATAATCACCTGTTCCGGTTAGGCTGTGGGCACGCCAACAACGCTGGGCACCGCACCTCCCGGTACCTTTTGCGTAGTACATACCTCATCCCTTGATGTGCTGGCAAGCGTCGGCCATGTCATAAGCACATATTGCCAAATTTGTCTGCGCGGATTTCACGCCTGCAAAGGTTGTCATCATGGTGGCGCCCTTTTGGGCCGAAGTGCCTTGCCGTTGGGAAGGAATCTTTCTGTACCTACAAGTACCATTTTCTCACGCATACCAGCATGGCTTGGACGGGAGGCTCTTCTTTCTTTTCCTTCTTCTTCTCGCTCTTGATTTCTCTCAGCGGCATGGACGGCTAGCTGCTCCGTCACTCCTACCCGTTTTCTCCTCTCGCATTCCGACCTGCTTCCGTGCTGCTTACTGGACGCCTGGTCCCGTGTCCAGAGGGCCTGCAGCCATGCAAAGCCATAATTAGAGAGGCTGGCAGATTACCAAGAGGATGGCAAGGGAGGTGTGAGCCGTTGTTTTTGTCTCGGTGTAGCAAGCAGCTGCCGGGGACCCCCACCCTCCTGCCTTCACCAATCCCTTTTATCAATATTCTCAGATGCCGATCATCGGTTGTTAGCCGGTGACACAGCTATTGTCCACTTCTGTCACTACCATTCAGTTGCTTCTAAATCCCGCATTTATGGAGTGTGAACAAGCTTGAAATGCACAAGGTAAATCGTCCGGCGCTTTGGGAGATCAAATTCCTCCGAAAGCATCATCTACCCGTTGTTTGTTACCCTTGCTTCTAACAGCAACCCTCGTTTTTTTTCATGGCGTCACAGAAGCAAGCACAAGCACAGGCACAAGCACAAGCTCGCCCTTCAATGCCCAACAAAAGACGAAGTCAAACTGCCCATCCCGAGATCCAATGGCTGGCTCATCTGGGTGGGCCGCAGGGATGGCCCGGAAGGGGTGATTTATTAGTTATCACATCCGCTATGTATCTCTGCCTTTGACGCCACGGAAGCCATACCGCTCGCCTCACCCCACACTGGCCGGCGACCTCCCGGGTGACATGTCCAATCATCCTCCGCATGTGTCACTCGCCAATCTCAGCGCAGGCATGTCACCCAGCAGATAGCTCGAAGCCAGGATTGCAGAAGGAAAAAGAACTGCAGGGGAGGAATGTGGACATCACACCAATCTCGTGGTAAGCCCTACCTACTGCCAAGGCTACGCTCTGGTTCGTGACCTGGTGGTCGCGTGATCTCCCGTTGGTCGTGGCAGTGGCAGTGAACGATGCGTGCTATCTGCTCGATGGCGTTTTTCGACACCGACACTAGCACAAATATGTCCATGGATGCGAGCCCTCTACATGCAGCTTTGTGTTGGCGCGCTGCCGACTCAGAGCCGAGGACGATTGGGGAGAAAGGAAGCGAGGCGGTCTTGGCCTATTGAGGCGGTCCGGTCTAGTTGCCGCCTGGTATTGTCCCCGAGGTCCCCGTCACGATGGTGCGCCGCAGCAGACACAAGTGTCCTCTAGTGCGTTCCCAAGGAGACACAGCGTCGGACATTTTAGTTTAGTCTTGTACCACAGAACATGTGGGAATACATACAACTGCAAAATCATCTCTTGTCCACTCTTGTGCGTCCGCCTCGCCACTCTCAAAGCAGTCTTCCAGGACAAATCAAAGCTTGCGTTGGAGTCGCACCTGGAACCCCATCCGCGCCTTGTCCCACCGGTATGCCGCTCCTCTGAGTGTGCCAGTCAGGGGTGTTGCAGGGGGGTGCCCATGGCGTGCTGAGGTGGCACCGGCAAGGAGGTGTGGTGGTTGGGTCGAGCTTTTTTTTTTTTTTTAGACTTGCCAGAGACGTAAACAGAGCACCCATCCGCATGCCCTCCTGACAGAACGGTTGGTTCAAGCGCGCGTGCTTTGGTCGAACACGAGGCCACCTCCCCCGTAACGGCCAGGTCTCTCCGGCAAGGGAGACGAGGGAAAGAGGAAGAGAGACGGCTGGCTGGGTGAGGCTCTCTACGGCACAGTTGCAAGGAAGCCTTGGCCGTTGGTTTCTTGGAACAAGAAGTTAAAAAATCCATGACTGGAAAACGGCTTCTCCCTCCATCCCGCGTCCCTATTCTGGTCTCCCCGAATCTCTGTCATGTGATCGACTATCGAAAAAAGGTGATATCTATCAGCCGACCAGCCCAGCACTTGCCGATCAGCCCCAAGCGGAGGCCGCCGAGCAAATCAGTTTCGTAATCTTAACTATGCTGCCCGGATGGAGCGTGCGTGCTCCGAGGGTGTGGGGGATGTATCGCGGGAGCGGACTGCAACCCACCCACCCACCCTCCTGCTACCTACCCGCGCTCTCGTCCCGTCCAGAATGACGGAGAATATCTCCCGAGAACTTTCTTCGAGCCTACCATCAGCCTTGAGCATCCCAGACAGCTCAACTCCCCTGGCCCTTCTTTCTAGCGGGTCTCTGCCGTCCCCCTGCTCAGGGCTCACTCCTTGTCCCTCTCCTCAGCTCGTCCTGTCCACCGCCCAACGGACTTGGCAGTTTTCTCCCCCCTGATTCCCCCTGTTCCCCCGTGTAACGCGTGGGGCAGGTTTGTGATCCAGGTTGTCGATCACGGGCGAGACGTCCACGCTCCGCACTAGTGTGCGTCCGTGTGTTCTTACCAAGGATCGTGTGCGTGTCTGTTCCCTGGCATGGAAGAAAGAGAATCAAAAAAGAAGGAGGAGGAGAAGAAGCCACTGGGATCCCTGTCGCTTCGTGTGACCACATTTGCTTACTGCCGTTCCCGGAAGTGGCACGCACTGGACGTAGTCGGACACGGAATGCTATTGTGGCCGCATCTTGTGGAGCACCGCGGCTCGAATGTGCCAGCAGAAGAAAGGGAAACGGCTCACGCGGACACTGGGCTTTGGAAACTCGCTCAGTGATTGGGAGATGAAGGGGAAAATGACTGACCGGGAGCAAGGGATACGGGGATTCTTTTTGTCAAGGCGCCGCCGGATCCCGTCGTCATCTGCAGCCAAGCGGTGTGCAAAGGGGCGTACAAACCCTTTTTGAAATCTTTCTCTTTCCTTCTTGATCTCCGTCAAAAAAAGCAAACATATTTTAAGATTAAGCATACGAGAAGCTGTGCGCCCCGGGAAAATACCGCAGGCAAGAGGTCAAAACGGAGCACAAGGGATGACAAAAAAGAACAAATCGGAAGGAAGAAAAAGCAAACATTATTTACTAACTCTGGGATGAAGGCGGGAAGAAGCCGGCAGGCAAACTGCGGCCCTGGTCTGGGCTCTCTCCGCGTTATTATGTCTTTTTTTTTTCTTCTCTCTGTTGCGCCCTCGCAATCAAACCCAGAACCAATGCACAGGTTTGGGCTCTCGCTTGTCGCGGCTTGGAAAGTCCCAAAGGGCCGGGTTAGTGTGTAAGTGGGCTGGCTGGGGCCTTATCCTAATTCGGCGTCTGAAACGCTGGACAGCGCAAGCCGTGAGTGTGTGCGGACAGGGTCTGCAAGAAAGGCCTGGTCGACGGGGTCTTTGTCGAGCCCGCAGGTTCATTAGTGCGGTTCGGATACCTACGATATGGTTCCCTGGACACGAGTACGTGACCGAGGACATCGGACGTCGAAACCAAACAGAAAAAAAGAATCCAAAACAGGCCCCAAGGATTTTTTGGGTACAAATGCACGTAGTTGCTGCATGCCAGCGGAAAAATACTCCGCAGGAATGTGCGTGCCAGGCTGTTGGGCCCCAAAGGGCTTGCTAGTTTGGGGTGTGTTTCCCGAGGCCAAGCACCATCTGTCACATATCATTTTTACGAGTTGGGGGCCCAAAGAGGTTCTTAGTCCGTCGACCGGCGGCGTCATGTCCTCGGGAGAGCACACAACAGACCCGTGTTCTTCTTACAGGGCGTACTGCGCATGCAACGACAAGCCGTTTGTGGTGATGCTTGGCGTGTTCGGCTCAGGATACCCTTTGGGTGCTTTGGGCACTGTCGCATTGATATCTCTTTTTTTTATCCCCTGCCCACCCAGGTTCGGGTCACCGATCGTGCCGGACGAGATGCTCCACTTTGATTGACCCGGATTGCGTGCGGACGAGATAAGCACTGGGCCTTCGTCGACGAGCAAGCCGGATTTCATGACAGACGAAAGTGCCACACACACCGGGCGACGTGTACAGGTCTGGGTAGGGATACATACATGATACTTGGTGCGTCAACACACATAAGCATACAACACAGATAGCAGCGCCCTATTTTTCACTTTTGCAGGGGGCAGGGCGCCGGGGAATGCGGGCGTGGGTTCGCGTCTGCAGGGTTGGCGCTGTAAGGCTTTGTGTGGTAGGCGGGGAAGGACTTGTCCGTATAGTCAAGTAGCATGGATAAGATTCTCTAACCCTGTTGGGTAGTACAGTACATCCTGCTGGCTCAACAACCGCATCAAAGGCCCATCCGCCGAGGGGACCCAACGCTGTCTGTATGTACGCGTCTTGGCTATGATTGGCTACAGAAAATGCAAGGAACCCTCTCGCGCGGCCTGTTCTGGCGGGGCCCGGCCTGCTACTGTGTGCTTCAACCATGTCGGGAACGGCATATGAGGCTTGAGGATGAGACGAAAAAAGAAAGAGAAAGCAAAGTAAGTGGGAATAGCTGCGTCCAAGCCACGACCCGACCTCCTGCAGCGTTGGCCATGCTACCCAACTTTGCTCTGGGTGCCCATTGATTTGGAAGCAATACATGTAGCTACATGTAAACACCAAAGCTGGAGGGGAAGACATGGATCAAGATGCGATTGATTGACTGGTCGGGAACAGAGTGGGACGGATGAATGTTTCTTCTTCTTGTGTTATCTTGGCCTTTGTTCCCACCCTCGCGGCTTTTGTTGTTTTATGTGGTTTCCTTTTTTTTTCTCTCTCTCTCCTTATCTCCTTCATTTTCACCCGCATTGCTTTTTTTTTTTTTCATTTTTTTTTTTTTTTTTTTTTTTTTTTTTCTACTGTTTTTGCAGGTCTTTCCTGTTTGTGGTGTAAGACGCCCGAGCTAGGTACTTCTGCAGGCCATCGCCAAGCAACAAGGGGGCAACCCGCCCAGGGCAAGGCCAGCACTAGGAGGTTGGTTTGCGCGCTAGGAAGCGGGCAGACCCTCTGGTGCTCACCAGACATTTTACTTCACGCTTCTCTCTCTCCCCAGTCCTGGTTCATACCGGGGAAGCCCCAAACAGACGCCAACGTGCTAAATTGCCTGATCGGGCTGGGGCCAGACAGGGACAGGCACTCAGTGCAAGGGTCCGGCCGACCAAGGTCATGGGATGATGTAGGGAGAGAAAACACAGATGTCGGGGCGTATCACCAAGGCGGATACGGCAAGCGGGACATAAAAAGGAAGATAGACAGACACGTTGTCGTCAGAAAGAGGAAGGGGTGTATGCAGACAAAGAAAAGTACCCAGCACGTACCTTTTTCGCCCTACTTCGGATCCTCAGATCCTAGGTGCCCTCGCACGCCCTCTTGTTGGCATCGGTCGCTCCAAGCAGCTGCGGCGCTCTCCCATGCCTCTCTCAACTGCCTTCCTCAGCCGGCCGTCCGCGAGAGACGCAAGCAACCAGCCAGCCAGCCAGCCAGCCAGCCAGCATCTGCCCCAAAGCCACAGCCGGGCCCGGCGTTGAACCAAAAGAACGAGCCTCCTCCCGACGCCTGCCCGTCTCGTCTCCTTTGGGCAGTCACTGACGCAACCCGTCTGGTCAAATCTCCGGCTGCCACATCGTTTGGACCTTGGCTCGGGAGCAGCCCGAGCAGTAGCCCCCGCCCGCAGGCCCGGTTCCCATTGGGTTCCGAACCTGTGTGTGGCTTCTGGGCCTCGCTCGCCTTCCCCGCGGGATATAAAAGGGGCGAGCGTCCACGTCCTTCCTCGCTTGGCCCAGAACAAGCTGTTGATTCCCCGATCAAGCCATCCTGGTTTAGCATCCTGCAGACTATTCTCAAGCCTGCTCCCATCTACCTATCACGGCTTTTCCCGCCCTGTCGATTTAGGCTGCCTCACTCCTGTCCTCTGACCGCGCTATAAACCTTCTAGCCTCCCCAGTCGAATCGTCTTAGCGGCCGGTTGATAACCAGCGACCGCCTCCTCCTGCGCACGCACGTCAAAACTTTAAAAAAAAAAAAAAAAAAAGAAACAAGGAGGCGAGAAGAGGGCAAAAAAGAAAAGAAAAAAGAATCCCAAACACCTTTGCCGCCCTGCACGCCGCACCGCAACGCACGCGCACGCACACCGTTCTACATCCCCGCCAAGCCTCCTACAGCCCCTGCATCCATCCCTTCTTAAAAGCCACTGCTCTCCCCAAAGGGAAACCATCAGAAATCCGCCCGCCCCTTTTCCTTCACTTTCACCATCCTCTCGATCCTCTCAGACAAGATGCCTTCTGCGACGCCAATCAAGCCCTTGGAAGCGCCCCAGAAGACATGGCAAACGAGGCTTGAAGGTAAGCTTCTTTTTTATGGGTCGATCAACCCTCCACAAATGCAACATGGGCAGACAACTAACACACGGCCTCGGGGACAGATGCCTGCAGAGAATACCGGATCAGCGCTCCGAAGTACCAGCTCGTTTCCGACAGAAGAGGTAAGCGGAACCGTGGGGGAGGAGGAGGGCGACGACGCTGGTCACGCGACCCAGCTCAGCTCGGGGATACGGGCGTTGAAGTGGAACCCCAACCCACGAAAAGAGAAAGATCAAAAGTTAACCCGAACGTCTCGGTTCAACCACACAGGCGGTCGCACGGCCTGGTCGAGCAGCGTCACAGTCCACAACCAGGCGCACTCGGCCCGGTTCTGGTACGACGGCAGGAATCTCCACAATGCCAGGGAGGACGCGGCCGAGGTCGCCTACCTCTGGCTGACGACTCCGTCGAGCTCGCCCTCTTCGACCGGGTGGTAATTACGGCCACGACCGCGGCAGCGGCACCGACGACAACAACAACAACACACACACACACACACAACACACCAGCGGCGGAAGCCCAATTGCGGGCTTGGCGATCGGCCACCGAGATAGGGATCCCAGGCCCCGACAGGCATGGCGGACAGAAACAGAAGAGGGCGGGATAGACAGAACATGAGGGCAACGAAGAGAGGGGGAGAGAGAGAGACAGGCACGCGCAGCAACATGCCCAAAATTGTGCGGGGACGCCGTGCAGGCATGCGAGAGCCAACCCCGAGAACACACCTCTCTTCCATGGCTCACTCTCTCCTTATCCCTCCCGACCGGCCAGCGGGCAATGAGAGAGGATGCAAGGGCGTGGGTGGAATACCTTTTTCCCTCCCGCCGAGGTCCTCTCAACGGGCTCGACTTTCTGCCGTCGCACTTTGTACTATAGGTACCCCTGTTACGGCGTTAGGCGGCAAAGGAGTTAACATTTGGAAAAGCGCGCCACGCGGCGACGAGGGGACAAAAACAACAGGCTCGGCGTAACGAGGAATGTATTCTTTCTTTTGTTCTTTTTCAATTCTCTTATCATTTTCCTTTTTTCAAAAAGTCATAATCATGTCCTCTCCTACCCGATCTCTTTTTTTTTCTGGTCATAATCACTTTCCTTATCATGGAAATCGAAGTGGCGTTCATACCACGTCAAATTCTTTATCTTCCCTCTCCGCGGAGCACCCCCCACTATCTCTTCGATACTGTGATGCTCTCTGCTTGCCGCCTAAATGAGGCACGATGAGTAACTACTGAGGGACAAAGATATGGCATGATGCCGGGTGGAGGATGAAATGTGGCAGGACAGGGCTGGGCGTGGGCGGTGCGTGGGGTCTCTAGACGCTGGGCTGGATTTGATATTGAGGTGGATGCGACGGCTGGAAGGGGGCTTGCACTAACATCCCTGGTCTCCATGGGTCAGGCTCAGCTGAGGAGGATACCGCTCGCCATCGAGGCGCAAATCTGGTCCAACGAAGTCCATGCCTCGTCTTTGCTGTGCTGCCTTGCTTGCACGCCTCCTTCTGCGCCTTTTTCTTACGTTTTTGCTCCTCTCATAATCGTAGAAGGCCAACCTGGCTGGAGGTGGGCTATGTGACGTTGCCTACCGGAAGAATAGGGAACCAGAACAGAGCAGCTAATCATATCGTCGCCCTCTCGCACGAGGCGATCACTGTCGGTGTGGCCCGCATATGGTCGTGCATCTTGACCGGCGTCGCGCTCGGTTCCGGGCGGACAAGCGAGGCGGAGACGCGCCGTCTCTTCTCCAATGGCCGCCCTACCATTGCATTCTGCAGAGCCTGGTTGAGACGCCCTGACCCCGTTTTCCGGCAAAGATACTGCCGCAAGGATGAGCGGGATGTAGCCAGGGTTGAACCCGGTAGGACGGGATGGCAGCGTCTCTGTGGTGCTGTTATACGGGCGGAGCCACGAGCTGGAAGAGGGCCCATCCAGCAGCCTGCCCGCTCATCACCCCCACATGCGCCCAGCACAACAACTCGTTGGTGCTAGCGGAATTGGCGTGTGGCCCGCCTTGATGAACCACATTGTATTTAGTATTGACAGCAAATATTCCATATATCTACCCCCCACCCCACACCTGCCGGTCTCGACTCTGGCGGATAGTGACCGACCCATCGGCGGCCCCGGCAGTTCACAGGAGGGGCGATCGCCTCCGCAGGAGGCTTACCGACTGCCTTATCCGGTACCAGCTTGCGAGCAAGAGGGTGCGCCCGTGGCTGGTGCAGCTTATATCCTGCAGCCTATCCTCGGACACCAGCCAGTCCCGGCCGAACAAGCCCCGTGGAGGGTGCGGGCGGATCTCGGCGAGGTGATGAGCAGCAAGTGCGGGCACTAGACCCAGCCTAGACATCGGCGCGCCAGGCGGTATGTATACCAAGAGCAGTTGATCTTAGCATCATGGTACCCTGTGTATTTGTAAACGCTATAATATGACTTCACCATAACGGGTCCCCTTAACCATGATTGCTGTTGATCTTCATGATAGAGCCTGGTGACAGGGTGGTAGGTTTTTGTGAGTGAAGACTTCATCTCGGCTGCAGCTGCTGTGGAGGAGACCACCATGAGCTGCAAGACCCACACTAGCTCGAAGAGCTCCAATGAGATGGATCAATCGGGCTCCTCACGTGATTGCTCAGAATCAAGGCTTGACGTACCGAGTGGAACGAGCAAAATTTGGCGCATCAGGCTTGCTGCTGCCAGGAGCGCGCCGAACACACCACATGGTCCCTTGAGCGAACCCCGCACGACGCAGAGATGCCGCCGAGGTTAAATATCCTGGCCTCGTGCAGAGCCCTCGCTCTCCGTCCCAGGAGGCCGGCCGCGCCGCCGCCTTGGCAGATTCCGAGAGCCCTGCCGCTGCCCCGGCCATACTCCAGCGATGCGCCGACGGTGCCCCCGACTCAACCGGCCGCACCCCCCGCCGGCCGGGCCCCCGCCCTCCGATGCCGCTGCTCCGCCCTCCGATTCCCCGGCTCCTAGCAGGGCGGCCCCGACAATACCATCAGAAGATTTTGACGTTGCGCTGTCCTCGCTGAAGGCGGGCCGGGCGGTTGTGGAAGAAGAGGTGGACGAAGGAGACATCATGGCCAACGAGGAGGCTCTGCGGCAGCTAGAGCGCATCTCATACGGCGTCGAGTCCTTCGACTCAGCCGAGGTCGGCCACAAGTACGGCGTTCCCGAGGTCCCGATACCCAGCGGGATGCACCTCAAGCACCGCTACCATCCGGTCCTGGAACAGATCACAAACCTGCTGATGAAGGATGGGAAAAAGAGCAAGGCGCAGAGGGTAAGAGACCCAGCCTTGCGTGCTCTCTGTTGAACAGCTGGCCCTCGGGACGGACCCTGGCTCAGGCAGGACGGTCTACTAAAACTTGATGGAATTTTGCGTCGCATTCTAGGATATGGCCATGGTGCTGAACTTTCTCCGGACCATGCCCGCACCGAGGGTCAACCCAGCGCGACCTCTACTTCCGGGCGCGCCACCAGCCTCGCACCTGCCGCTGGACCCCATTACGTATCTGACGCTGGCCATAGACTCGGTCGCACCCCTGATCAAGATTCGCAACTTTGCAGGTCTCGCAGGAGGCGGCGCAAATTCGCCCGTCCCTTTTCCAATGTCGATCCGGCAGCGCCGCAGGGTAGCGTTCCAGTGGATACTGGAGCTGGTTAAGAAGAAGCAGTCCAAGGGCAGCGGGAGGACTCAGCTCGCGCACCGCATCGCCGAAGAGATTGTTGCTATTGTCGAGGGAAAGTCGTCGCTTTGGGATAGGCGGCTCATGGTTCACAGGCTGGGCACGACGGCGAGAGCAAACATTGCTGCCGTCATGAAGAGGCGATAAGGATAGGTATTCACCCTGGCGGAGGATGGGATGACGAGCCGATAAGGGGCATGCATTCGGAGGGTGAGTGTACAAATATCACACCAAGTACATGTCGTATGAGCGAGCGGACATGTTTCGTTTCTTCTGCAGTGAGATGTCAGATGCTGGCCAAATGGCGACGGAAGGGGTACAGCGCCCCACTGTGCGGTGTGCTGCTCACTCACAGCGGTGTGAATCTGGATGGCTGGACGCACCACAGGATACTTGGATGTCACACCAACACCTCACCGGCTTGCCCGGTTATATCCGTCGCATTCTTTCATTGGGGTTGCTCTGCACGTGTCCAAATAGACATACATCATTGTCCGGAGATAAGACAGACCCCTGGCCATAACGGCACTACCGGAAGGAGAGGGTATCACAGCAGGGAGCGGAAGCCAGGTCTCCGAAGCAGGCCGTCGATCGTATTATTCGCCCAATGCAATTGTCGGAGAGACGAAAAAAGATTCAATTTGGTCTAATGTATGTAGAGTCGTCTAATAATGCACATGGAAGCCGCAAGCTCCGGCCTTCAAGTCAAATGTGCCAATTCGTCATTGATCGGGCAGGCGGCCCATGCTGGTTGGGCAGCGAAGGAAGGGTCAAAATCGCCCACAATCCCCACTCTCACAGGCCGGCTGCCCCGCTGTGCTAAGATTCAGGAACGCTATTGCAGCACGGAAAGCAAAAAAGATCCCTGGCCGAATCTAGAAGGAGCTGGTACTGTGCCTGCCCCTTTGCAGAAGGAAAAAAAAAAAAATCACAAAAACGGATAGCTGTTCGCTCCTCTTAATCGCATCATCGTCAGCAGCACCTTGCCTACTTGACCACGTCTCTGCGCAACAAGAGTCGTTTGATTTCTCTGATCTTTGTCCCCCTCAATCCCTCGCCTGGTTACCCTTGCGAGTCAGTTTTGCGTGTCTGGGGAAAGCACCTAGGTTTCTTGTCTGCTTCAAGCTTTTTTTCCTCGCTCTTCCACCTGCTTCCCTTTTGGTAGCGGCAGCCGAGCGCTCGCCCCGTCCATCCTCGGCGCTGTCCTCCTACGCGGCCGTTTGTCTTGGCAAACGATTTGGAAACAGTCACCCACCACCTGCCCACGCCACAGGGAACGGAGGCCTCTGCTGCACGAAACAGGAGGGCGCTTCTGGCTCCGCTATGGTGTAAAAGTCAGCCTGCCTCCAAAACTGCAACTCTCCGGCCCCCAGTCTTCCCTGCGATCACACGATGCTATTTCTGCTCGAAGAAATCCTCGACATCGCCCTGCAGCGTCCGACCATCATCCCCCGCTAGAACACAGCAAAACCGCCCAGGCCCCGTCTGTCTGCCCGCCTGCTCAACAACCTTTCCGCCTCTGCACTTATCCGGGCATCCGTACTGCAGCACCCACCGTGTCTCACAGAAGCACGCCGCAACAGAGCTCCCCCACACCCGACCTCAGCACCGGTTAATCGCCCCAAAGCTGTCGCTCGATCGCAGACTCGCCCCAACAAAGGACAAACGACATTTTGCCTTGCTCGCGGCTTCAGACATCGCCCAAGGCTTAGCTCTGCCTGGAGCGCGTCGTTCTTCCCGAGTCGCGGCCTCGGCTGCCCTCGAACTCGGATCCCTGCCGTCTCCTCAGCAAAAGCACCAGGCTTCCCGACGACGAAGGCGCGCCCGACCGGCAACATGGCACAACCTATGAGCATGGAAGCAATGCTCGACGAGGAGCGCCGCGAGGTTCTGGCGCTCCTCGAGGGATCGGCGGCTGCTAGACACAGAGGGCCCGCCTCCATCAGCGGCCGCTCACAGTCTCCCTACTCGACGGGGCCTCGCTCCCCGGTGCGCAGCATGCTGGATTACGACGAGCCCTCGCCCTCCGCGTCTAGCAATGCCGCGGGCGTGCGAAACAGCCCCCGCCCTAGCCCCCGCCCTCGACCAGCCCAAATCGCCCCGGTCAGGAGCATGCTCGACTTCGACGCCCCTCCGGTCGCGCCCAAACCGGTCCGGAGCATGCTGGACCCTGACAGCCCTCCGCTGAGGGCCAAGCCGTCCATTAGCGCACAGACGTCGCCAGTCTCGAGTCCCCGGTCGCATACCGCCAGCGTGCCCACGGCTCAGCACCCGCGTAGCTTCTCAGATGCGGCATCCAAGCTGGCAGACTTCGGACCCCGATCGCCGGCGCTCCCCGACCCCACCGCGGGCTACCAGTTCTCGGGCATCATCACGAACCACGCCGGTCAGGCGCTCCCGAAGCGGGTCACGCAGGGTAGCAAGCGGAGCGTCATGTCCGAACTGATGCGTGGCGGGGACGTGGGGTCTCTCGGCATCCCGGGCGACAAGGGCCGGCCCTACTCGACCATTGGTCCTTCTGCGCACCCGCCCAAGCCGTCAAGGACGTCAAAGTCCAAGTCGCCGCATGGCCGGCTGGGTATGCGCTCGCAGTCCCCCGGCATGCTGCTCTCGGGTAGGCACCTGAGCCCAGCCGGGAGGGCGCTGGTTGACGAGACGCAAAAGCTGGACATGCACAACGCCTACCGTAGGTTGTCAGACGCCAATCTGGCGAGGTCTGGGGGAAGCCTCGCAATCCTCTCCCGGACGAAGCGCCCCGGTGATGCCAACTCCACGGGACGGCTTGCCAAGGACTATGTTAGCCCTGATGGCGAAATTCTGCCCGAGGAAAGCAGCGACGAGGATCGGGGAAGCTTGTCGGACGAAGAGGGCGGTCGTGGGCGCAAAGCCAAAAGGAATTTTGACGGTAGCGACAATGGCAGCATCAAGAGCCCCGTCCTCGACTCTTCACAGCAGAGGACGTCGCAGAGTTTGCTTGCCGCGGCCGAGGAAGAGCGTATGTCCTTCCCCTGACTTTGCGCCTGCCACCACTCAGTGCTCCAGGAAGCCGCAGAAATGCAGTGAGAAAGGCTAACACGATATTTTGGAAAAACAACAGGTATTCAAGTAGCGGCCTCGCGCCCTGCGCATCAGTACAGGTCTCTCCTCGATGAGCCTGCAATCACGGTCACCAACGCGGCGGGCAGCCGGGGAAAGCAGGTCAAGCCCGGTATACATCCCGTTACCAGCTTTGAAATCAACTCGTCCGCCTCGGGCATCCGCACGCCCATGGATTCGGACACGGAGGCCGACTTCAGTGATATCAAGCGGGCGCAGAAGCTCACCCTCACGATGACGCCGGTCATTGACTCACCAGAGTCTCATCGGGCCATCCGGATCATCTACCGGGGCGACTATGCAAAGGTGGCCCAGGATGCCGAGGGCGAACACCGTCGACTGAAGAAGTATCTTGTCGCGAGCGATCTCAGCGAGGAGTCGACACACGCCATGGAATGGACTATCGGAACTGTCCTGCGCGACGGCGACACCTTGCTAGCACTCTACTGTGTGGATGAGGAGATGGGAATTGGTGGGGGAGATAACAGCCAGGTGCCGGACGATCCCAAGGCGATGAAAGAGCAGGCGTCGGCCATCCACGCAGTCACCAACTTCAAGTCTTCGATGGTATTAGGCGGGGTCGGAGGGGGTTCGTCGCTGCTGCCGCTCCGCGGCTCGCCGCTGGTGAGATCGCTCGATATCGGCGGCAGTGGGAACGGCACGGGTGAATCGTCGGCCTCGCCAGCTCCCTCGACAAAAGACAAGAGCAAGGCAGAGGAGGAGCGTGAACGGGCTATCGGCGACATCACCGAGAGAGTCACGAGGCTACTCCGCAAGACCAGGCTGCAGGTCCGAGTGATTGTGGAGGTCCTGCATTGCAAAAACCCCAAGCACCTGATCACCGAGGTCATCGATCTTGTCAGCCCCACGCTGGTGATCCTCGGCAGTCGAGGGCGGAGTGCCCTGAAGGGGTAAGTGTTCTTGGCCTGCAACTCTTGGCGATCGAGCGCCCAACTTTCCCGCGTCAACCCTTGACGGCAAGCAGGACCTTCTACTGACACTCTATTTCCCATCTCTCTAGTGTCATTCTAGGGTCTTTCTCCAACTATCTCGTCACCAAGAGCTCGGTTCCTGTCATGGTTGCGAGGAAGCGACTCCGCAAGCAGAGCAAGTACAAGCGCACAGTGGTCCCCCAGGTCAACAACATCGCAAATCCGACAGCACGCAGCCTCGCGAGCGCAAAGATCGACTAGGGGACTCGAAGCTCTTCTATCACGAGCGGGCCCTCTGTAGCCCGCGAGTTTTTGAAGCAGGGGCTGGCTGGTCGAAGATCCTTTTAGCCACACGCTTTTGCTTGTTGACTGTGTGGGATATGGGTCTCATCGCCCTCTGCTTTACTCCTCCAGTCGGGCGATGTATTTTTTTTTTTTTTAGTTGACCATGGCTGCGGATGGATTGTATTTTTATATGAGCGTTTAGGCTCAAATCAAGAACAAGAGCGAGTTCCGGAATCGCCGGATAGTTGGAAGCCGGAGCCCAGCCTGGAATCAATGAAAAGCCCACCGAGGGAAGTGATTCGAAGCACACGCAATTTCGTTGCAGGCGTGCTCGAACGGCCCATTCATCCCTTGTCCATTTTTTTTTTTTTCTTTTTCTCTCTCTTTGAGCCTGAGGGACATACGAGTTATGGAGCATGGATGATTTACAGCAATTAGGAGTCGGGTGATTGCTGTAGCGAGCACCCACCCCACAAATATAGAAGAGGGCTTGAATGACAAACTCCCCTCATATTCATTAAAGCGACTGCAGTTGCTATGGATGACGTGGATGCATTACATTACCGACCGGCCTGAGATTCATCGACGCCTTTCGGTGGTAGGCATTGCTAGGATTAAGATTCAGTGGGGTTGAGGGCGGGGTGCAGCATGAAAGGGACGAGGGGGGCCGCAGATCCCGAGTCGGTCTGGCTTCCGCCTGAGCCCACATGGGGTCGGCCCCATGGCGGACAGGATGGGGAGACCTGCCGCACATTAGCGTGCGTTGCTGAGGCGAGGCGCCATGGAGCTGCTTTGTTTCTCGTTTGGTGCAAACGCTCGCTTGTTCTCCCCACCTCAGAAAGACCATTGACCACAGGGAAGGGACGCGGTAGAAATATTCTGCATGCACGTAGGTGGTTTTAAACTTGGACCTTCTTGCTTTTTCTTCTTTTCCGGCTAGGCTCGTTCCCGCCTTTCCCCCCCCCCTTATCTGGTGCTTATAGGTTCCCGTCCCGTCAGCTGTCAAAAAGCTGCGAGAGCAAATGGAATCCATCCGCTCAATCTTCTTCGTCCACGTTTCGAGCTTCCCCTCTCCACCCACCCAGTAGAAAAAAACGGGTCCCGGCCGGCATTGGCTGACTCAAAAAAGGGTGGGGTGGGCTAACTTGCCCGCCCCGATGGTGTGGTCTCCAAAACGGTCGCTCCCTTGGAAGGACGCGCACGCCATTGGCTGCGCGCGCGCAACTCGAGGTCCCTGCTCCCCCAGCCTCTTGAATTCAGCCCCTCCCCGCCCTTTCTTAACCATGGGAGGAGCTGCTGCTCCCCTTCTTCGGGGCCACTGCGACTTGCGCGTGCCATTCACATATGGCTAAGCGTCGAATTCGAGTCTCGGTCTGGTGGCAAGCAAAAAGTCTGTCGCTTGTTTTGTGTTCCATTCACCCATGCTCGTCGCGTCTGCCTGTGGCGATCAGTTTTGTCCGTTTGCTCTCGAGGGGTTTCCCTTTCGCGTGTTTTGGCGGCAGCGGTGACCCACTTTCTTCTACCTCCTCCTTTTCTCGTCCTATCTTCCGCCCACCGCCACCAGTCAGACGATGCCGTCACTCCTGACCGTCAATAATAACGTGTCGCTCCTGACTGTGAACATTGCGCCGAGCACCTTTCTGGCCTCTTTCGTCCTGGCGCTGGTCTTTCTGTCCTTCTACGTCCCGACCTTGGCCTTCCGTCTGCCCGGGCTCCTTTTCCGCTCCAGAAAAGAGACCATCGACCCCTCAGCAGCAGCCGCCGCAAACGTCGTCGGCTACACCCGCGCCCGGAAACCACTACCTCCGGTCCCGGCCGTCGGTCCCGTCGACCTCCTCCAGGACCTGCCGTTGGTCCTAGCAGACCGCGCCGCCCTGGTCCTCCACGACATTCATCCGGAAGACCAGCGCGAGCACCGGCGCCGCCAACGCCCGCGCTCCAGCACCAGCAGCGGCGGCGGCAGCAGCAGCAGCGGC